>JAMKCH010025212.1:0-19312 GCA_023653785.1 Ophioderma brevispina
GTCAAAATTTTTTGTATCAAAGAAGGTACTATTTTTTTTTCATTTACCCCTGTGAATCATGGTAAATGATGTTTGCTTTGGAATTATGATGACGAAAATGTACTTGACCAATGGTCAAAAAATGCACACATTAATTTTTACGCAGTACTCCATGGTCTCATAAAATCATGTCGGGCCAAGGAACATTTACTATGCTATAATGTCACAATTTGATGAACATATGATATTTGGAACACCTTTAGCAACTTTGATTTTACTGTTCAGGAAAAATAATTTAGCTGTCCAGAAATATAATATGACATGTTTTTGCCTCACGGCCAACCCATATGATGACTGGCGTCTCAGGCTGGAATCCAAACCAAAGTGTTTCTTCATCACTCGCTGCACAAACAAAATGGCATCTAAAAACCGTTACTCTTCGTATCTGTTACCTTTAACTTCTACAATGACATATGCAAGTCTCTATAGCACACCTATGACCAAGTTTTGGTGGCAATTGGAGTCAAGGTCATTGACATATATATATGCACATACCTTTTGCAATCTTTTTTCCTATATAACTTGGGTCTGAATTAAGTTCTGCCAGACTCCCAATAAAGAAACAATTATTTTCTTTTTTGAATATCTCTTATCATTTTTATTATCATCAACTCTACAAGAGATCCTCAAAACTTGAGGAATGTACACCACAAAACATACACAAATGACAATTACACATTTATATTTTAAATTTAATCGTTAATTTAGACTTACTTGCCAAATCAGTGTAATAAATTACATTTTTTTTTTCATAATACTGATTTTAATATTTTAAGTTAACTTCAAATAGCATTCTTTTTTGATTAATCAACTTATTTTTATAATCCAAACAGTGTAAGTCAGATTGTGGCGATTTGGACTGTCCTCCTCAGAATCCCCCATCTCATTTTCGCGCATACACCACGTCTCACTCCATACAGCATCACTGATCTCAACACAACTCTTATACCCATTTCCTTTCATCTTCAAAGGATCTTTTCTTGCAACACTCCCCACATCCCAAACTTTCACACCCCCCAGACCTCACTCTAGCTGTCAAACCGCCACTTCGCATCCACCCTCCCACTACCGACCCCTAGTTAGTTGGAACTCCTTCACTTACTCCACCCTCATCACACAGCTTTTCCTCCTTTTTCACCATCCCCTCCATCTCCCTTCTCTCATCTTCTTCTGCACACAAAATCTCTTGCCAACTAGGGGCTCACTCTTTCATTCATCTTTGTGCATCCTCCCATGGATCCATTTCCAACATTTCTCACACCACACTGAATTTGCTTTTAAACTCTTCCCACACACCACATGGGTGCTATCCCTTTGTCCTCATCACACCTCAAGTTGAAGGTGTCGTCATTATGCGTCTTTGCATGCCCACTAGCGTCTCGATCGTGCCGCCTTTATTCGCTTGCGTATTCATGGTAATGATTCCAGCATAGCGTGCGCTATTCATGGTTGCGCAACATAAAAGTCGCAGTGACGTCACCTTCACTTAAATGAGACAAACTATACTTACCTCACTACCCCTTCCCTCTCCACCCTCCACCCCACTCCCCGCACTTTTGTCTCTAAGATAACAATGTTATCTCTGTAGTGAGGTTTACATTAGGGAATGATTAGTTTTTTGAAAACTATGGTAAAAGCATCAATTTGTCCATATTATACCAAAGAAATAACATTCTCTACTAAGCCTTAAATTTTTTGTTTTCTATTTCAATGAAGTTGGTGACTTCTTCCCCTCCAACTATTTCAAAGATAAGCGATTGTTTAGTTTAAATGATTGTTTTACATCTTTTTTGGAATACGACCCCAAAGTTAAAAATTTGCCTTTTTTCTTGATTTTTGCAACATTTCCCAATAATGCATTTTCATTGACCATAATAAGAATCACATGAAAATGCATTCAAATGAGTCTAAACAGGATCTAGTTTTTTAGATGGCTTTTTCCAATCTTAAAAGAGCAAAGGTTTGATTTGTCATTTTAATTCGATAAAGATCAAACTTTTTATGACATCAAAACTTTGGATTTGGACACAATCCACTCAAACATGTACTTGATATACATGCAACCTTACTATAACATCCCTCAAGGTCACAGAACCTTTATGAAACAAAATCCCTGTGGGCTCACATCAACTGTGATCCTGACCGTAATGATCGTTACCCAAAACGCGTACAAATAGCACGCGAGAAGCGACATAGATGTGAACCCCTGTTTGTACTACAGTTTTTGCGTCCAACATGTATATCACAAACATATCCAATGGGATAGAACCACCATACGATGGTGAAAACCATGTCATTACCACCATGGGCTTGCATATTTGTCCGCGTTTTTGGCACAGTTGGTAACGTCATGCGGTCAGTGGTGGCCGTTGGGTGAAGCCCCACACCGGGAACAAAATACAAAGGAACGGAACCAATCAACTTCAATATTTATTTAAGTATGTTTTTTTTTTTTTTTTTTTTTTTTTTAATTGATTTAATTACTTAACCATTAAAAGCCAATTACACTTTTGAGTATAAATATAATGAAATTGCAAATGGTGAAGGTTTTTAAAAAACAATATACATGCGGGTTCTAAATTTCTGCAGAAACAGTTCAATGATCCATATATAAAACTAGAATTTCGCGGTTCTCGGCTTTCGCGCTGATATATTCAAAGAATATAAGCTGTGGGCCGCCCCTATGACCTTTGACCCTTGGCACGTGCCCTTTGATCTCATAAACATATGACGGGATCGCATGGGCACCTATGACAAAAGTTTGGTTCAATTGAACTTCAAGTTTCAATTTAGATGAATTTTACATTTTAGCCATTTTTCAACTTGACCTCACATGACCTTTGACCTTCAACAATGACCTTTCGACCTCATCAACCTATGACGGATCCCATTGTGAACCTATGACAGAAGTTTGTGCAAGTGAAGTTAAATTTTCAATTGAGGTCATTTTTAAAAAAAGTAACCTTTGTGACACACACATCCAACATCCACACAACATACACACATACACACGCACAACGGATTGCATAGTGGTCCTGCCACTATAGCTGGCGGCCCACAAAAAACAGGGAAATGACGAGATTCACTCACTAAGTTGGGTATGATATTGGATTTATTCTAGTAGTTTGCTTAACTTTGGATATTGCTTATCAATTATTATTTTGGGGTTATCCATGAAATAATATGTAAATGGTGCGTCCACAGGTGGAGTGCCCATCTCTCTGGGCCTGGCATTTGGGCCAGACTCCATCATATAATTTGTTGGTGTGTTGGGTCGCCACTCCTCCCGGACATCGAGTTTGTTACAGCCCAGCATATGCCGGCTACCCCATTTATAGTTTTTCTACTGATGGGGGAGAGAGGAAAGCAAGCCGGTATAAAAGTGATTTGCCAAATGTGCAAAAAAAATTGGCGATACGAGGGCCTCGAACCACAACCTTATGCATATGAAGCGAGCGATGATCCAAGCCGCCAATGATGCCCTTTTGGGGTACCCAAAGGGCACATTTACAAAGCCTAATGATTCCATTCATTTAAATATGGGCATGTCAAACTTTCTATATCTGTTACTGACTGTATATTTAGCAAGTAAACAAAAGGGGGAAACTCCATATTCAATTGTTTTTTTTTGTATGGCACAATTACATTAGATCATTTTACTTTATAATTTTTGAGGTGGGGCAATATAACTTTTACAAATATAATGCATTTATTACTGTAGAACAAAGTATCTAATTTTTCCTTACTGTTCCTCATATTATTGATAAATTACATTGCATATCTATAATATCAATATTTACATCTCTATCTACATTGTTGCTACAATGTCAATACATGTGACAGTTAAAATAGATCCAGGTCTCCACAATGAAACCCACCCAACACAAACACAAAATACTTTTTTGATGGTAAGTAAATGGGGAAATCTTGACCATAAACCAAAATTCCCTTTTACTTCAAGAAACAAAATACTTGGGCTTAGCCCATGGAACTATATAAGAGGAAGAAGTGAATCGCGTGTATTATGGAATAGTCCAAGCCCGTAACCGCTTTCTCTCACACTCAGCGCGCCGTGGTCGTTGTTGCGCAAGCACTCGCGCGTCGTCACTGTTGGTGCGCAAGCACACGCATATAAAAATCTGTGCGTCAAGCGTTATGTTATCAGTGTTGCATTTCCCTAGTGTTCCATTGTCTGATCGGCCAATTTTTCTGCAATAATTATGCGAAAATCAATCGATGGAAGAAACCATGCATCTAAAAAGATTCCTGCATTCCTAATGCACAAAAAGTCTCCCGATGACCCCTGTTAATTTTGCTTAGGAAAAGAGATACTTGAGTCCGAGTGATAGCATGTGGCATCAGTTGTTATTGTTGTTTTCACTCGCTAAGTATGACGAATGTAAACTACCGCGTGCTCATAAATATGCATTAAGGATTTTCCAAATACGACGATACGTAAACCAAATATGGTGGTGCCCAAAACTATGATAATGAAGTGCGTATGCTCATTATAATACTTTTGGGCACCTCGATTTTGGTTACGCTGTTTCGGGAGAATCTTCGGGTCTGGGTTATATTTACGTCATTGGCTTAGCCAGTTTGCGGTTGGGATGCCATTTTGGATTTCCAATCTGTTTTAAAATCATAAAGGGTGCTCCAATGACAAAAATAAAATCTAGACCACTAATGGTTTTCAAGGGGCAAAAATTACCCTGAGCTGACTTGGAATTCCTTCCCAAGCAATACAAAGAAAGTACATGCTACTAATATAGCATGTACTTTTAAGACATTTGATGCCTCAGGTATGTAAGAGGGCCTGAAGAGTAAAACCTGAACGGCCTGAAAAAGTGCATGAATTGGGGGTAAAAGCTTACAAAATGGGCTGAATACAAATAAAATAGCAGAAATGTTTAGTAACCAAAGGCCTGAATCCCTGATGCCTGTGGCTTTTATTGTTTTACCTGTGCACTTAATGAAAACCTATGTTTTTGTACGGGCAGCTATATACAGTCTCAGTTCTCCTTACAATTTTTTGTGGTTGGTATAAGCAATTAATCCCAGTTACAATTTATTTTAACACTTCCTGTTCTGAAAGTAAGCTATCTTCCTCTAGTCTTATACTATATAACTGTGCTATATTTGATATCAGTAAGGTTTAAAAACATCAAAAGATGGGACATTTATTAGGGTATTCTTCTTGTATTTACAGGTAATTGCATACAAATGTTTCATCATTATTCATCATCATCTCCAAATATATTTTCACCATTGCAAAACTCAAGTATGTATTTTCCTACAATTTAATTGAAGTTTGTTTAATTTAAACAAACTTCTTTTTTTCCCCGTCTAATAACAACATTGGATGACCTTATGTGGTCGCCAAGAAAAATCTAGGCCAGACTGGTATCAACCTCATGACATCCAAATTATAAAATACTGTTCTTGGTGCATTCTTTGATCTAATTTAAGTAAACTACCATGATTATCAAACATCACTCCTATATAACATATTTTTAAGAGTGGTATTTAGAAAGCACAATAGTTGGTGACACCATTGTTACTTCTTATTTTAAAAGAAATGACATCATGCTTGTTGTAATCCTTTTGAACTACAACTAAAACAATGGTACAATGCACTTGTAGATATTGGGAGTAAGTTTGGCACAAACACAATGAGGATTCATTCACTTATTTTGTAATTTAAAAGCACAGAACTAGAATAGAGTCTAGTTTAAAGCCAGAAGTTTTCTGTTGCAGAAATTCTGCAAAAATTGTGGAATTCAAGGTTTAACACAGAAAATGTAATTTTGAGAAAAAGAAAAACATGTCAAACAGATGAAATTACTAAACTATCACTATTAGTAAAATACTAAAAATATTACAATTGCATTCATAATATAACAAAATGAGCAATGCATTACCATGTCATGACTCCTTTCGATCTCAAAATCCTGCTTGACTCAGAATTCTGATAGACAATCAGAAAGTGCACTGTATCAAAGACAATCCATACAATCAAAAGCTTGCGTCGATCATCTTTGACTGTATTTATTATTGCAATATCACAATGACCAGACTTCATTTTTTTTTAAATTACAAACCGGAAAAAGCAAAATTGGACATTTAAGCAGAAATTTTGGGGCTTGAGTCCAGTTGGGATACACTTTCAAACCTATAAACAAAATGTGTTTAGTAATCTTTAAGAATACATAAAGCAACACCAATAAATATTGTACATTGCTCAAGTATAAAAGTCTGTTTTGCAGCCAAACCTGTACAGATATGATCAAGTTTAATTTTTGCCAACAGACAATACTTCACAAATGCACACATGATGTATGGTAATTAGTTGAGAATGGTGGCCACTGGCGGCATCTACAGGTTAAAGTTACTAAAGTTGCTTCCATTTATTAAACACTATAATGATCAACATCTTGAACTGAATACCCTGTCTTCTTACAAATCTTATATTGTCAATACAGTTAACAGAATACTAAGCAGTTGGTATATCCCATCAACACAGTTGTTGGACATAACTCAAATGACTAAATCCCCAACCATCGCTATAAGCTTCCAATGCTTGGGAATCGCTTCAATTCATCTGGGAAATTGTCCATGTATAACACCGGATCAGCCCGGAACGGCACAGTCTTCAGCGGCATCATGCCGTATATCTTCTCAAAAACCCCTATGCACTCTGAACGTTCTTCCATGTATTTCAGGTCTGCGGATATCATCTCTGTATTGGTACACTGAGGGCATTTGAATTTCTTACGTGGCGTGACCTTGATTGGAGGTTTGCCGGTATAGTTGGCTATGAGGAAATTCATGGCTATGTCTTCACAGTTCATGTGATCGTCAACCCAGGTTTTGATTTTCTTGGACATTTTGTGTGTGTACAAGTAGCTGAAATACTGGAAAAGACAAAAGAAAATATGTTATTGGTTATGTTGGTTTTAAAAAATACATCGCGGTCCGGGGACTGTGAGTGTTGTCTGCGCCATCGCAGTTTGTGTGAATGGGGCCAAAGGTCACATGAGGTCACCAAGATCACACGAGGTCACCCCACCCCACCCCACCCCCTCTTTTCCACCGAGTTAAATCATCATAGCCCTTACGGAACTCATACGGCATGCAATATATTAAGGGTTAACATTTTGACCACAGACACACAGACATACGACATACGAGTAATCCCTATGTGCCTTCTGCAATTCTTGCAGGAGACACAAAAAGCACAGCAAACAGATGCACTCGTACATATCGAGGGTTGACAATCAGAAGGACGTAACTCAGCACTGAAAGAAATATTAAAGAATTTCTTTAATTCTGCTGTAATACTGCTTTTGAGAAATGTGATGTTTAATATTTTCTACTAAGCAATCTATTCATTACTCAAAATGTAAACATCTCATAAAGCTCATATGGTACTGTAAGCAAACATAAACAAAGAACAATTTTTAATTATGAACAGCAGAATTAAAGAAATTCTTTAATATTTCTTAATAATAATATAATAATAATGAGATTTATATAGCGCCTTTTACACAAGTAGGCAAAGCGCTGTTGCCAATTATTATTACGCTGCCATCAGGAAATCGTCACAATCATTTCGCTTCACCTAGGTCGGCAGCTGGCCAAATGCACAATCCTATCAGCACTTAGATTGTAATATTCCCCCCTAACAGCTACCCGAATATCGCTTGGGTCGACGAAGCAAGTGAGGTAAAGTGCCTTGCCCAAGTGCACAACACATTGGCCACAGCGGGGCTCGAACCCACAACCTTCAGATCATGAGTCGGCCGTCTTATCCACTGGACCACATGTGCCCCATTTCAGTGCTTTTTCAGTGCTTTCAGTGCTGAGTTACGTCCTTCTGTTTGTCATCCCTCGATATGAAAGTGCATGACCTGAATCCTGTTATGTATCAGCAAACTCTGCATGTTAATTATTGAGCTGTATGCAGGGGCGGTGCCAACGATCCCGCCCCCCACTGAGAGTTTTAAAATTCTGAAAAAACGGGTTTTTAAGCAATAAATTGCGTAAAAATTAGGTTTTTTTTACCTATATGAGCCTGCAAATTTTGTTTATTCACATAAAGTTGTTTGAGGCTTTTGATTTCATAGTCATTCTCTATACCTACCTTATGGTAAAAGGCAGCCCCTGTCAACACCATGGATATATCATTGGTCCATTCTGACTCATACTTCCACTTGTCCATTTTATCATCCCACACATGAAGCCTACCAGGGTAACCAACGAGACGATCAGGAAACTCACGCCACACCTGCATTATAAACCATGTTAGTGTGGTGTTAGTTCAAACCAACGTTTTACTATCCGTTTGTCCCCGCTAACGGTGGTGGCGGAAACATTTAACATCTCGGCAATTACGCCTGTTGAGATTTATGGAGAATAACGATAATTGACCGGATGCCCTGCCTGTGTCAATCCCAGTTTTGGCATGGGGGCCTAGCCTTTGGAAAATAGCCCATTCCTGAAGGCATGCATGTGCTGGATGGCTGCATAGCTTACAGCTGATGCCTTGGAGCGTTAGGATCTTCTTTTTCATTCTACAGGGTAATCAGCTAACCTCCTCATCTCAGATTTCTTAGAATACGAATAGGGGTTGACGGTTGTCGCTGCCGGACAACTTGCTGGTTATAAATGCTCCACTCTTGTTACAAAAAGAACAACGCCGATCTTCAAGCTCAAAACCTCACCACCATCAACAAACCAAGATTTTGCTATCATTACAAATGTTTTATTTTTTTCTATACTAAACTTGAAAAACATTTGGTTGAATCTTTTCCAATTATGATGATAAAAGCTCAAATATGGATTATTATGGGTACCAGAAATATGTCCCTGCTAACAGCACAGGAGCTGGGACACCTGATTACAGGAGATTTAACTTTCATGTCAACAAGTCAACTGATAGAGAGGCCCTAAAGTCGCTGATATAATTGAGTTGCTAATTTACAGGCAACATGGGACAGGGCCTAACTCACATTTCTCAAAACCACGTGACCTCATTCTCACACGCTTCTTCGATTACCTTTGTTTCAAATATTTCTCGGGACCTATTATCTCCATGGATCATGCGCAGTCTAGGTCAATCAATAGGCTCGGCCGAAAATACAAAAATGACCACTTTCTTTCCGCAACTTTTGTGTATTGATCTAGAACGTTGTCCGTCTGAGATTTTAAAGTCACCACTGTATACATATCCTGTTGATTTAAACACCTTGTTGTCAATATGATCAAGTTCTAATATGACCTAAAGACAAGCATGAGCCTGGAGAATCGCACAATAAGGTGGCGCCAACCGACACTTGTACAACGACAATCTAGCGAGATGAAAGCTGAACGTCGTCGACCTTGAACGACGCGGGAGTCTTCTACATTAGAGTGACAAGCAGATTTTCAAAGAGCGGTGCTATGAATATAATCGCATGATAAAGCAGGCCAAAATTAACTAACATTCACACAATTGAAGATTGTAACTCAAAAAACAGTGTTTTCAAAGAAAAGTTGACTCGTTGTGCACACCAAAAGTATCCAAGGTATTAATTCATGATGATTGGACTTTCACTGCTGATAGCTTTTCTGACTTTTTTGACAAAGAAAATCAGAATATAAAAATGTTTCCAATAATCATCTCGTGTTGAAGTTTGTTCCTTCTCAGCGTCTGTAATACTTCATTCCTGATTTTTCCCTGTTACGGAGCAGACGGTCAAAGAAATATAATGACATCACCATCAACTTCCATGCCGTCTCGCCCGATTACCAACATGGTATTGAAGAATGGTTTGAACAGCTCTTAACAGTCATACCAAATTATCATCTGTCAATAGGAAGGTCAATTCCTGATATTTTGAAATGTGCGAAAACCATAGTTTGAAGAAACAACCTAATTGGATGCTGTGAAACTCTGAAAAAACTATCGACCTGTTGTCAACCTCAAGTTTCTCGCGAAACAATTGAAAAATGCTTGTCTTCTCCGATTCATGAGTACGTTCATCCAAACAATCTCGCCCGTAAAAATGCACTCTGGTATCGATTCTTCTATAGCATCGAAACTGCTTTCTTCGTGTATATAATGCTTATTTTAGCGTGATCAAGGCCATGGAGCTGTTTTGATACTTTTAGACTATTATGCAGCTTTTGATACTCTAATCATGATGTTTTCTCAATCGGTTACATTGTAGATAGTGGCGCATCAGGAACTGCCTTGAATGGTTAAATCCTATTTCAATATGTTCTGCACTTATGTCGTAAATAACCTCTTTCAAACCCTCATGTGCCACTTGAGGTGCACCTCAAGGCTCTGTGATTGGACCGTTTATCCTGACATATATACTGCCCCACTCCCTGAAGAGATCATTAATCACATGGTTTGGCAGATGATATATGCTGACGACACTCAAGTATGTTGTCTGAAAACAAGCTTTGCCATGCCATGAATGACCCAATCTGGAAAGATGTATGAATGATATTAAAGCTGGTCAAATGCAAATGACTTAAAATTGAAGAGGACAAACATGAAGTTATTATGTAACATCTCGCTTCAGAAAAGCCGTCCCTTATACTCATCTATTAAAATCGCCAATGCACGGCAATCAACATGTCAAGAGGGCACGCAACCCGGTGTCATCTGGAAAATGACTTAGCAGGATATTTACATAAATAACATTGATCGCTCTGCCTCTATGCTTTGTACAAGATAGGTCGCATAGGGAATTGCCTTGTCTAAATCTACTGAAATCTTAGTTCACGCATTACTTGTCGTCTTGACCAATGCATAGCCTTCTTAGTGCCTACCAGACTCAAAAATAGCTAACTACAGCGGAATTCAAATATGCCGCCGACTTGGTACTCGTACTCGCTCTTGTGAAATAATACACCGTTCTCACAAAATGGGCATTGGCTGCTGTGGTGTGCGCATTAAGTACAACGATATTATTTTTTTTTGTGTTTGTTTTTTTTTTTTTTAAAAAAAAATTTCCCCTTTTTTTTTTTTTTTTTTTTTTTTTGTTTTTTTTTTTTTTTTTTTTTTTTTTTTTTGTTTTTTTTTTTTTGTTTTACTTATAAAATGTATCATGGATTGGCACCAATTTATGTTAGGAACTCATAAGGAATACAAACATCTCGTAATTTACGGTCATCTTCACAAATGCACCTTGTATCTACTTCTGTTTCAACCTTTCATATGGTCATAGTTCATGCTCCAAAGCTCCTCCGAAACTCTGGAACCAAACTTCTTCGACTATAAAAATTGTCAGATGTAGTCAATTAAGTCAAATCTAAAGACACATCTTCAACTTGCCGGGCGGGGGGGTGGGAGGGATTTTGATGATTAATTTACCTGTTTCATGTTTATTTGTATTGTAATTTAAGTATTTTTGTTTTATGTACGGTTGTTGTTGTTTGTATAGCGCTTTGACCTCGGTGTCAGGCGCTCGATAAGCACTGTTTATTATTATTATTATAGATCAGGATTCAAATTGAATTCGGAATGGGATGTGTTTACATTCTTGGACAATGGCCTTTCTTGAAAACAGAATTGAGGACCAGAATACTTCCAAGACTTATCTAATGTACTGCCTATGATTCCTCGAATATTATGATGGAACCATGTGATTTGCATACCATCATAACCACACTCCAACTATCAGTGTCAGATGACATGTCATCTCTATGCCAAGATGGGACTCTGTCTCATCTCATATATGGGTAGAAACGGTTGCTAAGCTTGTTCTCTTTGGTCTGTACGACTTTCAGTGGCTTGTTAATCTTTGGCCATTTTCAACTGAAGAAGTGGAGGCAAAATAGAGAAAATTACCACATGGACACTCAGGTCATAAACAGGATTTTTAGGGGGTGTGAGACTTTGAAAGGGTACCTAACCCCCTAAACTTTCTTTTTAGTTGCTGGGAAGGTCATGCACATTAGAAAAGTCACTTACACGTCTACACGCCATGTAAAAATACTCCCCTTTTTCCAGTATTATTTAATGCTGAAGTCAAATCGTCCCCACAATTTACCGCCATCAGTGAAAAGTAAAGTAAAAGTGCCAATGCTGCTTTAGAACTGGTTTTACGGGACTTTTACGAACAGGGATCCCCAGTTTACCAAGTTCTTGTATGTGCAAGTCGTCTGGTTGTGACTGTAACTCTATGGAAAGATAACTACGGGTACAATCAGCTAAAGGGACCAATTGCGAACCAATTGAGCGCACCCCATAGTGATTCGTTGTTGGGGTCTTTGGGATATTCACTGCTTTATTTGGATTACAACATAACGAGGTAAGTCTAAACAACATTATGGTTTCAAGATGACTAATATGTCGAATGCAAGCCGGGTAACCTGATTAGGAATAATTATGTTGATTAGAAATGTATTGTGTGAAAGCGCAAATTCGGCATCGTTAGGACGTATACACGTTTAAACGAACAGAAATATGGACCGTGTAAGCGGATAGGAAATTAAACGGTAACTCACAGTCTAGTCCTTTTTGGACCTTTGGAACATCTAATCACTAAATGTGGCTTCTACTCCTGAGTATCAAAAAAAGTCAGACAAAAAGTGGACTTTTGCCCCTTTTATGGAAATTTGGGGGTACAACGACCCACCCGACATACTCGGGCCCAATGAAATATAATACTGCTCACCAGTAACTGATAACATGGACTAATCGTAATTTTAACATATGATACTTTAGATAAGTTAGTAACTATTTCTAGGTTACACAAGGATCGAGCACAGCACGCCGCATACAAACCTGGGGTGGTGCTCTTTCCGGTATTCCCAAACCACAAGCACTTAGCTAAGCTCGGGTCCTAGCCATCTGGGTGATGACAGCAAACAAGCTCTGTTCACGATGGTCTGTCAATACCACTGCTGTGAAGCCCTGCGATTTAAGGAGGTATAATTGGTGCAAACAGTGGGCTGGTGACCCCCCAACACCTGTAAATAATTAAGAGAATAAACAAGAATCTTCGCCAATCTGTGTGATGACAGCAAAACAGCTCTGTTCAGATTGTATGTCAATACCACTGCTGTGAAGCCCTGGCTTAGGAGGTATAATTGGTGCAAATAATGGGCTGGTGACACCAACCTGTAATTAAGAGATTAAATAAGAAATCTTAGCGATCTGTGTGATCACAGTAAACAAGCTCTGTGTCAGGATGTATGCAAATACACGCTGTGAAGCCCTGGGCTGGGGTTATAATTGTGTGATAACCGAGGCTGCGTAAACCAACCTGTAAGTAAGAGAGAAATAAGGAAATCTTAGCAATCTCAGACATTGTCTTTGAGGCACGAGCAACAGTCGCGCATCTAAAATGTTGGTCCGGCGATTTATCGCGTCATTTGTTAAACAACCGGGGCTGCGAGTTTTCTACTTCGTATTTGATGCCGGCAAACCCAGCAAAATACGTCCTTTGGTAATATTTAATGATAATGCTCCGGGAAGACGATGCTTACCAGTTACACGCCATTGTCAGATAGTGTGAACGGCAGGTAAATCGTGTCGAGAGCAAAAATCTGCGGGTAGTAACTCCACAAATGTCTTCGGAACTCCAAGGAATACCGCATGGACGTGTACGAAAATGAAACATGGACTATGTTGTAACTCATGTATGAGTAAACGTCGTGAAATTCAAGCCTCGACAAGTGGTTGTGTTTTGATGAGCCGGGTTAAATGGCGCTCGGGCGAAAGACGTTGAGGGTCTACAACATGTACGAAGTAAGAATTTAGATATATTTTCAACATGAAGAAAGAAACGATAGACGGTACCACCTGTGGTCAATGGATTGTAAAACTATGACGAAAATGTTCACAGAAATGAAAGGTGCCGGGAAAAGGCGTCGCCCGCTAACAAGTAAGAACATAATTGACAATGACACACGTTAATGGATACGTCTTAAACATCGTGCATCGCCCTAGTAATAAAAACGTGAGCTTACTCCCAATTAGTTTAAGATAATTGACTAAATATGACTGACTGATACCTGTTGCCAGACTTAGCTCTAAAGTTGTTACTGATATATGTTTGACTGTCGTGATTGCCCCGTTACTCCCCTGTCTGCCTAGAGATCCCTCAAAATGAAAAAAAACAAAATACTCTTGTTCGAGGTTCAAGGCATGGGTGAATAATTCTTGAAAATTGATGATACCTTGAATGATAACTCACATCATGGTAATTTGATTAAATCTTGAGTGACAGTCTTAAGTATGTAACTTATTCGAAATGATTGCAGTAATTAACAATGATATGCTACACCTGAATGCAAATGCATGAGTTTAACTTGCTTCTGGTCCAATCAGTTGCCCGTTCCGCTTGCTATGCAGCTCTATGCTTGGTAAAAGATCATCTCCAGCCAGAATGTTGGAGCTTTTTAAAAAGCTTCTTCTGAGTCTCGCCTCAAGGAGCCAGATGGAGACTTGTTTATGCTCCTCTGAAAATTTCAAAAGACAGGGTGTCTGAATCTGTGTGAGGACAGCAAACAAGCTCTGTTCAACGTTAGCTTTTTAAAAAATAATTATTCACCTGACATTCCTATTTACAGCAAGCAGTAATTAGCAGCTCTTTCACCTATACAATATAACCCTGGCACCCAATGTTTTGGAGAGGTGATCTGATTTGAATCCTCCTTGACTTTACAAAAGCTGCCTGAACTACCCTATTAACTAAATGAATCCTCTGTACTATGGTGTTTCCTTATATACATAAAAATTGGGGGATTCTTATATACATAAACATTTTCAACATTCCATTTATTTATTACCACTTTTTGAGAACTCACAATGCATTCTAACTGGCCTGTGATCACAATTGGGTTTTTGAACCCAAGTGTGGGGCCCGTGTAGTAATATGCGCTCTTTGCACAGTTCACTATTTGCAGTAGAGCCTCGAACTGGTATTGGACTAAATGAGGGTGTTACATAACAATGCATTCACCTCTACAAGGTCATTGGTTTTGTATAAAGAGAATCAACACTGACCAAACTGTGTGTAAATGCTCCGATTCTTATTGCGGAAGTTCAAGACTCTCCCCGCGCAAAGCAAAACTGTGCAAAGGGCGAATTGCCAACTAATAAGATACAGACCTTTGGAGTTGGTTCATTCCAGTAATCGTAAGTTTTGCTTCGTAACGGGAAAACTCTATCAGTATAATTCTGCAGTTGGTAAGAGTATATCCTAGGATGATTTGAAGTAATTGTGCCAGTAAAAGCGACCCTGTCTCAGCATGCTCTGGATTACTTCTGGCTGAGAATTTTGCTCAGGATGTTGGAAGCTTGACCGGCTTCTTCCTTCAACAATAGGCAGCTCGGGGAAAGAAGAAGGAATTACTTTAACCCCCTGGGCATACCACGTATGATACAATCTGTGTTCATTGGCTCATTACGGACACAAACAGAGAGAGCCTTGAGTAACCAATCAAAATAGGCTTTCTCTATTCTGTGAAACATACCACCATTTTCACAGTATCCATGATTGTCAGTACATTGATATATACCAAGTAACCAATCAAAATAGTGCTTCTAATCTCTGTGTTAAACCATACTCCATTCTTACAGTATCTCTGATTTGGCTCATTACAAGATATTACCTTCCAGGTAAACCAATCAAAATAGTGCTTCTCTATCTCTGTGCAAACCACTACCTCCATCTACAGTACCTCTGATTTGCTCTTACTGATACCTGCCAAGTAACCAATCAAAATAGTGCTTCGATGCTGATAGATAGGCAGGTGTGACGTCGATAGTTGTTTCCTTCCATATAGTTATTTTATTGAAATATTCCTTGTTAAATTCAAGGAGGACGGGGTAAGGTGAAGAATCCTCATAGACATGTCGGTCTTTTAAGACAAAAAATCTATCAACACCATAATATAATTAAAATAGGTTAACCGGGAGTGATCCACCTTAACAAAAAGTATGATTACACCGAAAATCGGATTCAGGAAATAAGATAATAAAGGTGTGAAAGCGAATGTTACGTCTTAAATCGAAAGAATCGGTACTCGCTGGTCATGCAAACACATGAGCGCCAACACTCAGAGACACGCCGAAGTCAACACGTTGCGATTGTCTGACATTTTTTCGGAGGCTGTACGCACTAAGAGTCGCAAAGGTTCTTTTTAAAGAAAAAATTAAGGATTTGCACATTGGAATATCTCAAAAGGGTACTCGGTGACCCATCATTTTGTTGTTTTATTAGAGATGCTGACATGAGCGCGCAACTTAAATAAAAAATTTTTTATAATTTTTTAGGTTTTTTCTTTTTTTAATTTTGAACGTTTTGTTACACAACCATTCATTGAATCATTCATGGCATGCTAGACTAGTCATTGTCAGTATCCTCAAGGGCCGATTGGAAATAAATACGGGTTAATTTTATATCAGAGACAGAAATCTAAGATAAGTCATACCTTTTAAGAAATGCTCCGAGCAAAACTCGACGTTGTTGATTTGGTGTGCAACTAGTACAACAGAGTCATACTGAAATTTCGCGCATGTCAGACGAGTCATTTCAATCTTCTTGCATTTCACATTTAAGAATCACCTACCCCAATGTCAAAAAACGATTTTGTACGGTTCCCGTATCGTGTGCAACCCTGTCTCTGATATTTGCAATTACATTTCTCAAGCACTGTGACGATATAAGTACGCTCCTGCCACCATAAATTCACCTGCCACAGTCGGTAAAGAATGCCATTACCGGACAGCTTTTTCTTTATGGCAACCACACACAGCAAATTTTCGGCATGGTATTTCCGAATTCTCAAAATAACTTTGAAGCACCAAAAACTAGTGGAAAATTGTAAGAAAAACTCTGTAATCGCCAAACTAACGGGCAAGTTCGCATTTTTACCTGCAGTTCAGGTAGTGTAAAATGTAAATTCTCACCAGGGAGAATATTATTTTTTCCAAAATGGACGCTAGATATCAAAAAATATTACTATTTTTCTTCAAAATTTTATTTTATAATATAATCGGTGTATTATTTAGAGTAGTAGTATACGAATATTTTTTTAAATATCAACTTCCACGCCCCGCCATAGCTAAAATTCATTGCGTGAAAACGGACGTTTAAATGTGCCATAGTACAGGACGTAAGAGAGGCGGGGAGAGGTCCCTGTGACCCTGATAGCGCCACCATTTTCGATAAGTACCTGAATTATTTATGCAGAGTGACGTATGCGGGGATGACGTAGCGTAATAGCGCCACTTACGACTGCCGAAACTATACGCTACAGATGGTGCCAGTAAAATGAACCAAAAGTTCAAGCAGTGCTTGCTCGGCAAACTAAAATTCACACACAATAGCTCTTCAAAACAGCCAATTTGCTCGCCCCGTACCATCGCAAAAATTTGGGTTTAAATAGCGAAGTACTGTGCGTAAAAGGTAATTTTGTCAACATGGAAAACAATTTCGGACGGAACGACCTCCAGCGGACAGCCACTAACTTAATAGTCTTCCATCCTCTTTGAGCGGAAAAGACTAAAAACACAACAAAATTATGGCTAAATTTTTAGCTATAACCAAAATGTCCTGAAAAAATGATTTTCCATAGACTTAGTACAGTTAATTTTGGCAAAAATGGTATTGTATGGTTTAACTCAAAAGTGATTATCGAGGATGAAACCGATTTATGCGAAGTTTCAAAGGGAAAAAATTATGGCGGGAAAGATATATGACCAAACCCCTAAGGCCTCATTCTTCTTTTTACTTTAAAATAATTGGTATTGCAATTTCTACAATGAATGGTAACCCTAACGTGGCCACAGACAGACGCAAGGAGGTTGCCAACGAAAACGTGTACCGGTCGGAAAAATGTTTCTCGTTGCATCTCGGCCGTCAACACACTATTTTTTGTCGCGCAAATGACTCTCATTGCACCTCATTGCATCTGGGTCGTATTACCGGGAAAATGACGCGATGATGTTCCTCGTTGCATCTGGGCGTTCTGTACTTTTTATTATGGAAAAGGACGCGATGTTCTCGTTTGCAGCTGGGCCGTCTTTCCAGGGAAAATGACGCGATGTTCATCGTTTGCACCTGGGACGTCATCCCCGGGAAAATGATGCGATTGCGTTCTCTGCATTTTGGACGGTTTGCCGAAGAAGGCACAATGCTTTCATCAGGCGGGTGGTGACACTGTGTTACAAATGCCCCATAGACAATTTCGATATCGAGGTGATAGCGGCCACCATTTTCGATATAAGCACTTTAAATTATGCATAACGCATTCATGAACGTAAACCGGAGCATGACGAGCGTAAGGCGCCACGCACGGACTATTGACGTTAGCGAATAGCGCCACGCACGACTGGCGAACTATTAAGCTACAGATTTCATGCAGATCACTGTGCAGTACGCATCCCAGTATTTATATTTATTTTTTATTTATTTAGGATCCCTGGTCTCATTGCATTCGCACGCGATGTTCCTCGTTGCATCTGAGGCCGTTCTTCCGGAAATGGCGCGATGTTTCTCGTTACATCTGGGCCGTCTTCCGGGAATAATGACTTCCTCTCCATTTTTTTTTTTCTCGCCCGATGTTACTCGTGAATCTGGGCCGTCTCCGGAAAATTACGCGGTGTTCTTTGTTGCATCTGGGCCGTTAAACAACTTACGCGATTATTCCTGTGCCGGGAAAGGAAAAAAACGGCCAAGATGCAATTGAAACGCAAAATTTGTTTCTCGTTGCCATCTGGGCGTTTTTAGTTAAAAAATAAAAATAGATTGCACCTCGTTGCATTTTGGCCGTTGGTCGGCCAAAATCGCCCGGTCTGGGTTAGGGTTTAATTAACACATGGGGTGACTTAAACTAATAACTTAATTGTAATTTACCCGCGTAACATACCTGCACAATCTAGTACTTCTATGAAAATGGCATGACGTATGTGTCACTGATTACCACTGGTACACAGTTGGCTTGCAAGGCATCACTCAGTGCTGCTTGTCCAAGACGGGATCGACGTAGAAACAATGCAAATGTAGCTTCCTGAAATGTACACAGGATTGCATAACTGAAGAAAAATGATGACCCCAAATGTAAAATAATATTTCTGCTTCTGAAATGCACACAGGATTGTAATAGTATTATTAAAATATGACAATCAGGTGAGTGAGGTCAGGTTTTCTTTAAGGGCCTGAATACTGGTATCCTGGTAACCAGTATACCTGTCCCAGGGACGGGTTGAGAGGCCTAACCAGTAACCCACCATTGGGTTTCTTAAGGAAATCCGATGATGTGG
>JAMKCH010025213.1:0-34034 GCA_023653785.1 Ophioderma brevispina
GAAAAATGATAAATGTCCGCTATATGGATGTTAAGTTCCGCCTTGATCATAATTTTGTTGGACACTGGGTCACGAGTTTTGTGACCCCTTTGTACATACCGCGTTGGTTGCTGCCTTCGAAGTATCCCGTGTTTTTTCTTTTAAGGGTTGTGGTGCATGGTATATTACTGACTAGGTAGCTGTTAATATCCATTACATTACGCATGGTAGATGTTATTTTTTTACTGTTTTCTCAAGTGGGATGAATGTCATGCATCATCCCAGCCCCCCCCCAACCCCCCCCCCCCCCCCCCCCGTCCTTCAAAATTTGAGACGACGGTGGAAATTTGGTCAACCTGCGAGCGCAAATAAATTCCTGGCTACGGCCGGGGGGCACTTAACCTGCCCCCCGGTCGGTACGCCCAGGCCCACCAGTAATGAGTGACTTAAGTCCGACCGTGTGGGACACACTAATGAATCGGATTACCAGCCCTTTCTGTGCAGTGTACCATACAGGGTGCTTACATGTTGGCTTTTGTGCGCATTACAATTACAATATTGGCGTTGCTTGTGTAACGGTAGTGGTTTTGTTCAAATTCAAATTCAATTTTATTAAAACCAATTCGCAGCAAAAATGCTGATTACCTGGTTATTAACAAACATAACATACTAACAGTATAAACTTTGAATTGGTTAACAAAACAACATACACACATAATATAAAACAAAAGAATTAATAAAAAAACTATTCAAGTACATTAAAAAGGTGGCAAATTTGGAGTATAGCTATTGCACAATATATATAGGTTTTTCAAAATACAATGATAGCACATGATACCAAATACCCCACGCCCACTCAGCACCATCACACACACTCTATCACCTACACACCCAGCCATCCAAACACATGCGCGCGCGCGCACACACACACACAACGCATCGGCATCAAATAAATAATCTATCATATACGATATCAAACACAAATAACCAAGAACTCGCATACCAACACACTCCCCTCATCCGTAAAGCCTCAACCCAACCCACCCACACCCACCCCACCCACGATCAGAAAACTCATATCCAAATGATTACAAAACTAATGGCAACATTATCATAAATAAAAAGTTGCAAGTGTTAAAAGGTCTAAGGGCACGAGTATTAAAAATTCAATCCAAAGGCGAAGTAGGTAGTTGTCGGTGCTTTGAGGTGCAATGATTATGTGACCATGTTAATAGGTGACTGGAACCGAGCGATAGTAGGCATGGAAGGCGCCTTTGCATTTTTCATTTCGTGGACAGGACGTATCGCCCAGACCCAAAACTTTCAGCCCACAAACTCTACCCATTATGGTTTTTGCGATTTCTACAAACATTTACGGCAGGATGCTGGTCGTACTGTATTGTTCTAGAGTTAGCGAGTGGGATGACCTGTGTAGGCCAAGATTTTAGTTTTAACGTGGACAAAAAATTCTGGGAACAAGCTGAAAATGTCAGTATGGTGCAGAACAGGAAAAGTGTCTGAGAAAACATAGCTAAAAGTCCCCTGAAACCTCTTTGTGCCTTTTTCAGAAAATAAGGGGGCAACCTTTGTCCAGGGGGAAAATTACAAAATATTAGAATGTCCTTACATGTGTTCCAACATTTTTGTCAGTCCAAGGATCAATAAAGTATAGTTTGCCCTATCTATCAACCATGTAGTTTAAGTATACAGACCTAATATTCAAGGTGCATCCGGGGGGTACCTATCAAAATGATCCCAATTTCATTGAAACAGATTCAATAGCTCGTAAGGAGTCATATTTAACAGAAAAGTTCACTGAAAATCACCACAGGATCAATATTGACATATAAGAGTAGAAAGCAGTGACCCCCATAGAGCGTAGAACCAATCACACGTGGGACCGAATTTTGCCAAAGTTAAGACCATCCCTGTTTACATAGTTCATTTGGTGGTCAGGTACATCTAGATGAAGAATCTGAGACATCTTTCAGAAGATAGAAATCCGGACAATTCTGTAGAAATTTACCCCCAGGATGACCGAGCCTTTTTTACCATTATAGTTATTAAACTACAAGCCATAGATAGGGCAAACTCTCCTTTTTTGAACCCTGAACATCCAGGCGCAATAACCTACCAGAGTGTCCACTGTGTCAATTTTATGCATTCTAACACTTACCAATTCTAGCCACGAGCGTATTTGCAATGCAGGAATGAGAGCTTTGGGCACTGCACTTAAAAAACCTCCTTGTTCTTGGAACCTCTGCATTTTGAGCCAAGTATAAACAGTGGTGTTTTTTCAAATTACGATTAAAGTTAGGAAATATTAAAATAACCTGTATTTTGCTAAAATATTCATATGTATTACAAAAAAGTTGTCAAAATTAGAACTGCTAGGTCATTTTCACGGATTACAAACCACAATATTTGTTACAAAGACGAGCATCTACTTGTAGCATTATATCGGGTCTATCTCGGAAAGCGCCCATTTAGTGAAAAAAACAATAGCGACTATTCTTGGACAAGTGTAAACAGCTCTGAATTGACCCGCGATTGGCTCGAAACTGGCACGCATGCGCCCTGCTTATTGAAGGAGACAAACTTTCTACAGAGCTTATCGCTGTGCTGTCGTTGGAGATGGCTAAAACTTACTAGAATTAGGCAACTTGGTTTTTTTTGTTATGGCCATATTTTCAGTTTTGATACTACTATCTTCCAACGGTCGAGTCCATGAGATTTACGTTGGCAGTGTTAAATAAATAAAAAATGCTGACTTAACATCAGGTAAACCTACTGTTTGCTTAATGGTGAGAGAGCAGCATTTAAAAGAGTATGCCTGCTATATACTTGTACAACAATTTATAACGTTGTACTTTTTGTACAGCTAACTTTCTTGGAGCGGAAATACGGGTCGGCAGCAGCGGTGATGCATTCGCGTTCCAACCCTCTCTTTGCTACAATAACCACAAGATTACACCTGGTTTCCGATCTATAATAATAATAGACGGCGATAGTGCTTTGGTTGGACGTTTTGTTAGCATTTTACGTGGCCCGAAAAATGGTGACCTTCTTCAAATGAAACTTTGCGATAGCATGGTTTGGATACTCGAACTAAAGGTAAGAACATTTTGCATCAGGTCGTCGCAGGATTTTTTTGGAGTGAGGTGACTTCGAAAAAGTGGACTTTTTTGTAGAAGGGGACCCAAATCCCCTAATAGGACCCTTTTTGAATTTGAACATTCTCATCACCAAAAGTGTGAAAATTTGACCCTTTTTCCATCAAAAAAAAACCCCCGCAAAACATTGAACCCTTTGTGGATTTGGGGGTGCTACCGTCACCCCATACACCCCATTCGTACGGGCCTGTTCTTTAAGTAAAAATGAAGGTCTGTAAATATTACTACATATTTGACAGGGAGCAGGTGCGTGTGTTGCTAAGGGAGCGGTCGTTATTTATAATGACCATTATTTATAATGAATGCATAGTAATTTAATTAGGTGTTTACTCTACAATTACAATACTGCTACTTGTTTCCAAAGTAAAGCAGTGTAAAGTTTTATCATTATTAAGCTGAGACTATTTAGTAATATTAGTGTAGCTTAATCAGGTCCTCAAAGTATAATGTTGGTGAATAACACTATATTACATTATACCAAGAACACAGTTTGGAACGACTGGGAGTGCAGTCTTCATTCTTGTGACGTTTTTCTAAATTGACGATTGACCGGTGCAATCGATAGTTAGTTATGTTGATTTCGCGTTCGAAGTAGACTATCAAAAAAAGACCAGGTGCCGATTACGACCCTGAAACACACATATTGTAAAATCTATGGTAAAATGACTAGTCTGCACAAGCAAGCTATCGGCATCTTTGATGGTTGACGAACGGATCTGCGCAGCTTGGTGTTGCTTTACCTCGGGGATTACCAACGGAAGAGAAGTCGATGGTGTCACCTGCTTATACGGTTTTACTTTTCACTGAAGAATCTTTTGGTAAAACTCCATCAGTGCAAAGCAGGCAGCCACATGTTTGCTTTCATTATGCAGTTTGTCGAGTTCGCGCTTTTTGGGCTTGACGTGCATTTCTAGTTTGCTGCGTAAACTTCTTACAGTTATTCCTAGTATACCTAGACTGACATTTCTGTACTGCATTTTCAGTTCATACTTGGCGTTTTGAACTTTTGTTGGAGTAAAAAAAAAAAAAGATTAGTGTCTTTTTCTTTCCTTGGAAGAATAGAATTTTCAGGGCAATAGTTGGGCAGTGATCAGAGTTCTGTGATAATATCCAATGCTGTTTTTTATCTTCACGCGTCTTCACTTTAAGCATGTTAAGAGTGCACAGAATATTATGTTGTATATGCAAAGTTCTTGCTTAAACTCCTCCACCTCACAAAGGTTACGATTACATGCTACCTCTTCTAGTCAATTAGTTTAATAGGACTTTCAGCAAACATTTTAGTTTTAGGGGAGGTTCCCTTAATTGACTTTGATGTTCACCAATCCAATCGCAAGGGAAGTAGCTTCTTTTTCCGTCTGGGTGTTCTGCCCGAGACTCCAGGATCATGCTGAGGTCAGCAGTCATAGGGCAAATAATGCAGGAATCAGCATCTGTTGTTCAGTCTTCAAGATCTAATTTATATAGCCCACGTGGCTGGGTGGGTCCCCGTGTGCATGAGATGTGCCCTAAGTTTTACTCTTCACAGCCATGGACTAGACATAGGACTACCAAAAAAGTGAGGGTAGACTTTAGCTACCCCGGCACTTTTTTCGATAGAGGGCTTTTCAAAATGGCCGCCCAAAATGCCGTAACACAATATAATGGACGTTTATTTTTTTCATAGTCACCCTTTTATGGCGGTGAATGAAATGGTCCATTTTTGTAGTTTTTTCCTATTTTGTGGATGTCTCAAACGTATAGAATAGTAAAATTCACTACTCGTAAGTGACTTATTAATGGGAGGGCGGACTTTTCAAAATGGCTGCCAAATGCAATTTGCCACCTCATAAATTCATAATGCTGTTCTACTAGCAAAAACTGGGGATGGAAATGGCCCATTTTTTTCAGTGTTCTGTATATTTGTTGATGTCAAATGTATTATAGCGTCACATTACCACTTACAATGCCTTATTTCCTAATGGGGGCGGCCTTTCAAAATGGGCCCGCCAAATGCTATTTAACACCTTTATAAGATGTTTTGATTGCCATAAAATGGAGGGTTAAAATATGTTATTTAAAAATGGTCCAGTTTTCAGTGTTTTCCTATACTTGTTGTGGCAAAGAATAGAGCACTCAATACTACTTAAAATGTATTCCTAATGGAAGGCGCTTTTCAAAATGGCCGCCAAATAAAAATTTAAACCTCATAATGAAGTTTTACTAGCCAAAAAAAATGGTTAATGGCCCAGTTTGTCAGTGTTTGCTTATTTGTTGATGTCAAATGTATAGAGCGGTCACACTCACCATTTAAAGGTCTCTAATGGAGGGGCTTTTAAAAATGGCGGCTAATGCGATTAACACCTTGTGATGAGGTTTTAATAGAATAAAGGGGTGAAATGGCCCAGTTTTTCGTGTTCCCTATTTGTTGATTGTTTTCTCCAGTATTTGTTGCGTTACTTTATTCAGTTCTGTGCTGTGAGCATCAGTAGGAGGAGAAAATCCATTCCATATGATATACATAGTGGACATGTCTGAAAAGCTGAAGACAACAATTCTGCAGCACATTTGGGGGATTTTCTCAGACATAGCTTGGATCAGTGTGGATTCTGATCAGCTGAAACATGCTGATCATAATCTTTGATTCTACAATGACAAATATGTGAGGGACCGTGAACGAAAACAACTTCAAGTCATTGCTACCAATTATTAAACTGAATTAACAAGCAAATCAATCGGGATTTAACCCATTCCTTGTCGAGATATGGGGGTGAAATGGTCTAGTTTTGTGGAAGAGTTTTCAACATTTTGACGTGGTTAAGTGTATAGAAGGGTCAGACTAAATAAACAGACCATAAACGGTCCTGAATCATTGCAGTAGCTAGCAACTCATCCCAGGTAGCAACAAATTATAAAGGCAACGTTTTGTAGTTATGGTTCATAACACAAACAAAGGAGGGAAAATAAGAATAATGGTTACCATAAGGAGCCTACATTTTGTATTAAAATGATTTCAAACTTGTAATATGTAGGCATTCATTATCATACCACCTAGATCGTACACTCATGTGTCATACATGTAATCCATAGGAATGCAAAATAATAGAGTAATAACACAAATGCCATCATCAGTAAATGAACAAACAGAAAATATGATCAGCATGACTGCATACTCATAGCATGATGAGGAAAGATACGAAAATCAGCTCTTTTCATATTTAAGTTTCAGAAGGGAACTCCATTAATGGGGGGTGGAACCACCAACAAAGCAAGAGAAGCAAGGTAGTCATCCGCTATCCTGAATGAAACTTGAGTATATTCTACGAGGTGAAGTTTGAGCCTTTTTGGCAGATTCTCAGGAGAAGTTTCTGCTGGAATTTCTCCTTTTTACTATTTGTGCCAAAACCTGTTGATCTCGACTATTATTGGTGAGTTTGACCCTTCTATAAAATACCTCAACCAATAAGGAAACGCTACAAACTAGACCCATTTCAACCATTCTCGACAGGAAGGGTAAATCCCAAGTGTTGTTATTCAATTAATTGGTAGCCATGATTGAACGCTGATTTCGCTCAGAGTGCCTTCCAGATTTGTATGGTAAGAATCCAATATCAAGCCGGTTGCACTTGACACACGGACTTCCATACAAAATCCAAAGCTGTGTCTGTGAAATCCCCAAATGTGCTGCAGAAATTTGTCTTCAGCTTTCAGACATTGGCCTTCATGTCCAATATATGTAGTCGTGGAATCTTCTCTCCTCCCTTCGAGACGCTTACAGCACGATTGCCAATTATTATTATGCTGCCATCATGAAAAATCGTCCCAATCATATGCATGCGTCGAGGCGGAAAGAGGGACAAAGCGCACAACCATATCAGCACTTGGATTGTAATATACCAATAACAGAATTGTACTGGATAAATCAAATCCATCAATCCATAAAACGATAACATCAACTAGGAAAATTCAGTTTAATATCAATCAAAATAACTGTAACAAAAGAGAGAAAACGAAACCGCAATTATATAAGTACTGAATAACTCAAACAAATGATGGAGAAAAAAATAACAAAAGGGGAGAAACCCTGAAAAAACTGGGAGATTTCACCCTTTTAGGCTATTAAACTATCATTATAAGGTGGTTTAAATCGCATTGGTGGCCATTTTGAAAAATTCGTACTCCATTAGGAATACATTTAGTGGTGAATGTGACCGCTCTCATCTGACATCCACAAATATAGATAAAACACTGAAAAAACGTGGCCCCATTTTGGCTATTAAAACATCATTATGAGGTTGCTAAATTGAATGTGGCAGCCATTTTGAAAAGCGCCATTCATTACGTAATACGTTTAAGTAGGGAATGTGACAACTCTTACATATGATGAACATCGGGTATGTGCAAATATAGAAAACACCGAAAAAGTGGACCATTTTACTAATTTTTATGGCCATTAAAACATCATTATAAGGGGTGTTAAATAGCATTTGGGGCCAATTTTGAAAAGCGCCTCCCCCTCAATAATGAATAATTTAAGTGGTGATGTTACCGCTCTATCACATTTAACATAAAACAAAATAGAAAAACCTACAAAACTGGGCCTTTTCACCCCATATAATGGCTATGAAGACGTCATTATATGGTGTTAATGGCATTTTGGCGGCCATTTTGAAAACGCCCATCTGCGAACAAGTGCCGGGGTACAAAAAGTCTACCCTCCCTTTTTTATATGTTGATGGTCCTAGTAACACACATGACTGCCTGAATAGTACCTTAGGGCACATCCATCACACTGGGTACCCACCCAGCCAACGGACTATAAATAAAGGCGAACCTTTCACGCCCCAGAATTACAAAAGAAACTCACACTTCAGTTCTTACTCTCTCCACCTCCCGCCTCAACGGATTTTTACAACTCAAATAGGTCTTCTTCACACAGAAATCTCTCCTCATATTCTATCCCATCCTTTTCGCGGGCGGTTTTTGCGCAAAGGCAGATCAACCCCACTTTAGATTCTGGCCTTTACAAAAATCATAGAAGCGCTGAGGATCTCCAAGCGAAAAACATCAATTGTGTTTGTAACTTCTCCAAAGTATTTGACATGTCTACGAAGGGATCCTGTTGATACCCTCTTTGTTACGGTGTCCCAGATTACAATGTCTATTATTAGGCAATATTTATCCAACATGAATGAACTAAGGAGCTCCTAACAACGGCAGGAATCCACCAGGTGATGGAGGCACCTACGTAGCGCCATATACTTTGTGAGTTGTGTGGAACACATACTCAACAGGGATTTCACCCCATCCGAGACAAAGGCCTCATCATCAAGCGGATCAAGTCCGCCAATCCAAATACATCTCATCGATCCTTGATTATGTGAATGATCTCGGCATCAATATCATATATTGCCAATAGTTGACTGTAGATGAGAAGACGCATCTACTAATATGTCCTAACGATAGCACACAACTCAAAGAGGTCAACGACTTCAAACTCCCTTTGTTCCTATATTACTGACAGCAAGGACTTCCTGACACACTAATGACAACCCTGGAATGCCTGTAGCAAGCTGCGTCTGAAAACAAGTATACTAAAGTCACCAACTTCATAGCCTGTGTCGAGAGAAATCTTCTGGTTATAATATGGAACCGAAACCTTTCCATAAAGGCTATATTAAGATCCCTTGATGCATCATATACCCACGCTTTTCATTATGAGACAGAACTCCTAATGGCGCGGACCACAGGGCCCATTAACATATTTACGGAGACATTTCTCCCATGTCCTGCTACACAGTTCCTAACGAAGAATCGGCTTTTGTTGGCCACTGCTGTCGCGCTGAAAGACTTCCGTATCCTAATGGCAGGACGTAGACCTCTTAGCTACGTCGCGTCGATAATTAGTGGCTCAATGGCGGAACTTAGGACATTCTACCTTTGAGGGACTAAATATATATTGGATTGCATGCGTGAATGAAATTTCGGGGTGCGGCGCTGAAGACGATGATGGGTGTAGCTTTATGGTGATGGGTTCATATGCCTAAAGTTGACCAGAGTACGACTAGGCGGTGGCCTGGCAGAATTTAGACGTCTCAATGTTCAAACACATTAAAACTAAAAACTTCAAGAAAAAATGGATTTTTTAATTCCAAATCGACGGAGTTGGAGAATCACTCCACTATCTTCTATCTATCTATTCACCATGTCCCATAGGACGTTGCCTCTGGAACAATTTAGACATCTATTCCTATCTTGCTCCTTCCAAATATGCCGTGGAAGGTGGGTGCCGCACAATGATGTCATCTTCCCATCTCTTCCATGGTCTTCCCTGTCTGTTTTTGGCCTGCGACAGTTTCCATAAAATCGTTTGGGTAGGCGGATGTTGTCCATTCCTGCACAGTTACCAAACCATGTCAGCTGTGAGGCAGTGATACGAGCTAGTACCTTTTTGGTATGAAAGGGGCAGGAGGAGATTCTTGACATAACTTCTTCATTCCGGATCTTCTCCTTCCAGCTGAATTAAGGATTTTCTGTAGGCATCGCATCTCAAATGCTTCCAACTTCTTCCTGTCATGCTTTTTGATGTTCCAGGTTTCAGAGTCCATACGAAGGACTGGGTTGACTAGTGATTTAACAAGTCGTAATTTGTTGGAGAGTGAGATGTCTTATCACTCCAGACTCTCTGTAATTTCCCTAGTGCTGTTGATGCCAATATTAATCTGCTTTTGTTTCGCTGGTGGAGTCGTTTGGTGGTGGTTATCGTTACTCCCAAATACTTGAAATCGGTTAACCTGCTCAAGTGGTGAACCAACAAGCTGGATCTTTACTGGGCTGGTCATCACGGGAGAATACCATAGCTTTTGTTTTAGGTATACTGATCTCCATCCCCTATTTCTTGCTACATGATGCACTTGCTCAATCAAGGTTGGGCAGATCGTCCTCTGGTCGGCGATGAGAGCTATATCGTCAGCAAAAAGGAGGTCTTTAATTTGAGCCATCCCGTTTATGGCCCCAGTTTTTACAGTTTCTCAAGGCTTCTGCTAAGATGTATTCAGATAGGTTGAATAGGTCTGGTGATAGAAGACATCTCCTGGCGCACGCCAATAGTTTTTTCAAACCACTCTGTAAGATGTTGTTAAGTCTGATGCAGCTTTTCGCCTTGGTATAGAGAGATCTCTGATGATGTGATCAGTTTTTGAGGCACACCATACTAAGCTCACGTAAAGAGGCCCAACGTGCCATACTCGATCGAATGCCTTCTTGTAATCACTGAAGACAGCAAAAACCTCCCATCTTTCTTCTCCTAGGCGATGTTGATTGAGCTTCAGGGCGAAAACTTGTTCAATTGTGGAGCGGACAGGTCTGAACCCTGCTTGTTAGAACCCTGCTTGAGAGTTTTCAAGACCCTGCCAGGTCTGACCCCACAATGGTTTTTCTAAAAATGTTATTATCATAACAGTCTAGGACGATGTAGAAATCATATGGGCCATGGGAACATAACATGACAGGTGGGAAAGTATCATAGTCCGGCAGTATTATAGTCCGGAGCTCCCTAGACGATAACGGAATAAAGCGTGAAAACTAACGGTTATGCGTGAAGAGTAAAACTGAATCGATTGCGCCTATTGTTCATCATTGTGTCCCGGGCTGTGAGCCGAAGGTCTTATCTCCTGCCACACCGGCCCACGTACAAACGATCCCCAAATCGGTTCTGCCGTTGGCAGTCGTGTTGCTGGTTAATCTCTTTTATTCATTTGGGAGGTAACTAACTGACCACCACTGGTTGAGTCTTACTCAATATTGAATACATCCAAGTGCCCCCCTTTTTGTTTTTCATTTCTTCTTTCAACTCCAGAATCTTGTGAAGAATACAGCACACCAAGATCATGGTAATTTAAGGGTACAGAACCACCACTTCAATTACTTGTGGCCACCGATTCCCGAGGAGTGACGAAATTTTCGTCACAGTAAGAGCAGAAAACGATGCTTACGTATCACTATCCCCTTCTCAAGGTGAAGTGAATGACATGCCCAAAATAGTAAGTACCTTGACACAAGCTTTTTTCTTCCTGCTTTAAGGCGCATGTTTGAGGTCTCGTCATTCATCTAATGCCTTGACTTGAACTCAAACTCTGGAAAATGCTTTCAATTAAACACTTCACCATAAATTAAAACTGTACAAGCACATTCGTTCACAGTAAGAGCAGAAAACGATGCTTACGTATCACTATCCCCTTCTCAAGGTGACGTGAATGACATGCCCAAATAAGTAAGTACATTGAACACAAGCTTTTCTTCCTTTCTTTAAAGCGCATGTTTGAGGTCTCGTCATTATCTAATGCTTCGACTTGAACTCAAACTCTGGAAAATGCTTTCAAGTAACACTTCACCATAAATTAAAACTGTACAAGCAAATTAAAGACATTGAGACATAGGATAAATTCAAACAACTACGTGTTTTGCGCATGAGGACAACGGATTTCCAAGGCCACTAAGAAAGTCTCGAATTAGCTTAAGAACACAAGCAAACAATAAAAACTTGTGACTTGTCATAATGGACATTTTAATGTGAACGTGTATCTGTCTAAATTATTAGATCTTGGTGGATGGTCCCAACACTCAATCTGCTTATATCTGCAATTCAGACACGGATTGGGATGCATATATTCAAGGTCACCGGATATTTTAAGTACCACTGAAGACAGAACAAATGTTATGTCGCCTTTGATAATGAAACTATAGAAGTAGGCCGAACTGGAGAAGATCCATTTATGAACTTTCAACCTGGTGTATCATTGGCATCAAATATGTTGGAATAGCATCAAGCCATGGCACTGAGGCTGATGGGGGACATTTTGTGGATATGGTAAGGTAATAAGAGCAAAAACAGGCTGAGCTGTGCCTAACTTATGCTTCTACAAGGTATTTTGTGGATGACTGGTTAGTTAGTTCATGTGCCATTGAAAATCATTAGTCATTTTCCAAAAAAACGGCAGGCGTTAAGTTAGAGAGCAATAGGTAAAACCATTGCTGTCAGAGGGCATTTCCTTTACTGACGGTGGCTTCTCTCTTTGGGATTTAAAAGCTTGCTGTTCTTCAGGGGACCTCTCAACTGAGGGGAGCCCACCTTATGACGTCCCTTAAAACGCTATTTTAGAACGAGTTAGTACATAGAAATACAGAAGAAATACCAAAATGTGCATACTTTTTATTTTACAGATTAAAGTTGTATATGAGTTGAGTTAAATTGTATAGCCTTTACAAAGAACAATACTTATGTTTTTTATGAAATGTGTATTCAAATGAAGTGTTGATTTGAAAATACAGATACAAGAAGAAAATGCAAAGCACCGCTGTCGATTGGTTGGTCAGTTCTATGATCGATATCGGGCAGATAGTGACGGGCATACAATGGTAGTACCCGGCAAGCAATTCCTTGTGATGGGGTTGTTAACAGAGTGGCACTACTGGGGCAGCAGATCAGTTGCTTTCAGGGCATTTGTATGGAGGCGGGTTTTTTGGGTCAACCACCCAATATGATGTCGTCGGCATAAATGACATCCCTGCAGTGAATTTTGGAAAGAGGTCGCGTATTTAGTACCAATTCACGATAGATACATGTACGCAAAGGAGATGCCATTGGTTTTGCTTTTCAGGAAAGCTTGATTTTATTTGATTCGATCCTGCTGACGGCACAGCGGTCAGATGGTATAGTACTGGCAATCCATATGAACTGCAAGGAGGTGACAGAATTACGTTCACCGGTGTAGGAATCGTGGGTTACTCTTTGAAAGCAGTTGTTGACACCGCAGAATGTAAGTACACAGTTAATCTTAATCATTATTTAACAAAGCTTTTTTTGAAAAGCGCCTGTGGTCTATGGCAAAAGCGCAGGACTCGTGATCATTAGACCGTTAAAATCTGACTTTTTACCACTGGACCCACAAGAATGTGTTTACGGGGAGTTTGCCGTAACTGACTCATCTGACACACTTTATTTTCTTACACACGTATGAATTCGGAAACCCCTCGCGGAAAAAGCAACAGGTTTAACGGTTTCCGAATCATAATGGTGTCATGATGGGTCAGGTTACGGAAACTCCGTGTATTCTGCGGATAAAACCAGAAAACGAGCACTAAATGTATCTTCAAGGTTTTTCAAGCTGCCGTAATTAATTATATCGTTTACAGAGGTTGTCCTAATATGCATGAGTATAGCAGAACCTATGACGAAACGAAATTCAATGCACGCGAATCAGGATCAAGTAATGTTACAACCGAGAGAGGGATTAGGCAAATATTATATGAGGCTCGGGGGGAACTGGCGATCATTAATAATAAGACAAAAATACAACGTCGTCGAACCCTGCCCTCCCACTATCTGGGCGGTTTGAGATATTTACACACTGGACCACAAAAGGACTGTCCTTACGTGATACTACTAATGTAATCTTCAGTCTTTATTTCAGAAACGAAACTGATTGTATCAGATGTACTTTTTAAAAATCACTGAAATTAACAGAGATCTTATATCTTATACTTTTTAGCTACCAGATTTCTTGCTCCAAGAGGTTTGTGGCCATTGAATCCACAATTTGAAACCACAGACCTCACTGGCTCCAGAAATCATGTGCATCTACAAATGCACATACCTTTCGCGATATCCCGTAGCAGCAGGAACGTGAAGGTTTAATGAAGTTGGAGGAACGAGTGGCTCTTGTGGTTGAAATTCAAATGTTTCGAAACTTTCCTGATCTAGGTTCACTCGGTTCCTTTTATTTGGCGAGGGAGCGACAGTACGAACTGCGCCCCATTGTAATGGTTTGATACTTCTGCGAGGGTAGCTTTCTTTCTCACTATGGACGATGAGCACAGAGTGGGATTTAAGGTAACACAGAGGGGTGGTACCAGCCAAATGTTTCAGTGAGGTATGTAACTGCCGAAGACAGGTGGACACTTTTGGGCGTGACAACCAGGCACTAATGAATCATTCTGGGAAGTTATCGATTGGAGTTGACGGTCATCTGGCGGCAGACATGTCGAATCCCAGCAGTTTTACCGCATGCGCACAGGAATTTTCTGAAGAGTGTAAGCTTGCGATTGGCCAGACCGAAGTTCGCGTGTGAGGTGTTGCTTGGGGTCCAGTTACGAAGCAGACTTCTAAATAAGCCGAATCAAAAAAGTTCCACTTATTTTTCCAAAACAAGGTATATATTTTATGTGGATAATGGGAAAAGTAAACATTCTTACAAGGTCGTGCACAGAAGAAAAAGCTATTGAAAGTACTATCAGTGATTTGCTAACTCTAACACCTAACAGAAAAATCAGATATTTTGCATTTTTTGGAATTGTAGAAATGCTCCAAAAAGTCGTTTAAGACGAACTACAGTAATAAAATGACAGGGTTAGTTTTTGGAACTCGTGTTTGATAACGCCTGACTAGTTTCATTATTATCAAGAAATTAAGAAATTAAAAAAGTTATCATTTTATTCTCATATTTCAAGGTTTGGCGTATATGGAGAGCATCAAAGTAACCAACTCGCACCATTCCATCAAGTTCCAATCAAACTAAAGAGATCTGTTGTCTGTACCGTTCCTCAGACTCCATCCTCCCATATCTTTTGGACATCCCAAGATGATTGTGTCGTCGCTTGCGTGCGTCCCTCGGCATTTTGTCAAATGATTGGACATTTACGGGGACATAACAATCATCTGCGCCATTTGGCAACTGAATGGTAGGAAGTAAAGGAACTTTGTCGCCTAAATGAGATGGTCACCCGTTCAGGCTGATTCAGAACAGAACCGACTGCTTCCATATATCGTCTTCATCGTTTGTCACCTGTAATGGTATCTATGGTATTTTTTTATACTAGATTCCACTGCTTTCTGGCTAGTTCTCATTTATGTGAAGTCGGTATTGGCAACAGAGGTCTACATAAAATCAATTGAATCCCTAATACGACAGACACGATTCATGAAGGGGTAATCTTGTTTGGCAAGGGTGTATTTGATTCGTTAGCCACAGATTACGCTGACGTTTGGCCTTAGTTCTTGAGGTATAGGTGAATTGTAATTGGGCAATGTGGCAATCTGAAATGCAAGGCTTAAATCCCGGGGGATGGGGGATAATACCCCCGCCCCCCAATATTTTTGATGAGGGGATGGTCAATACGGTCAGCCCCCCAAGTTGATGCCCATTCATGTGGTTTTTGACCCAAAATCACCTCATAATTGTTACCAATAGTCCTTAATATGGTAAATTTCCGCGCGGCCTTCGCGCGCATTTTTGTTCTAATTACAAGTAACATTTTAACGACCTTTAGCTTCTAAAAGACATTTTTTTAGCGGCGCTGCGCGGCCGCACATGTGCTAGTTATTGGTTCTTGTCAGCAAACCCCCGTTTCAATTCATAAATTTTCATCAACCTCATCCCCCCCCCCCCAATGTCAAAAAGACATTTACGACGCGCACTTCTGGATTGTATACGTTAGCTCCTGAAATTGTAGCATAGCGAACTTTTTGATGAAAATATCAAAAATCCAGCAACAAACCTATAGTGTCTGTTGAATTCTGTAGTCATGTTCATGGTGTAAATAATGTGGACGCTTGGATAATAATTGGTTTTCAAGCGTGAAATTATTGGTGGTTATCCTAAGACTTCTTTCATTAGTTCTTTTGTAACTCTGTTTACATAAAAATAATTTAAGCTTGGCAAAAAAAAATCTTTGTTGATGTAGTTCCTCAAGTCTCATAGATTTTTGTCTCGTGTTCTCTACGTAATCCTGCTGGTCCCTGTGTTTTTGTTGTGAAGAGCGGCCACCAATCTGGAAATATGGTAATCATTCGTCTATTTCAACAAGCGCAGTTGTTGTGAAATAGTCTTAAGCTAATTCAGTGTCGGACCTTACAATGTGAGTTTTGTTTGACCCCGACCTGGTGATTAATTTCCCATATCACCTTGAAGGAGTGTGGAGGCTGTGAAGTGCCCCCTGATAGATTGGTAATATCCTTTTCTCCTCCGCCCCCCCCCCCCCCCCCGACCAAGTTGCACATTAGTGTGTACTGTCTATTTCAAAAATGAACCGTCCGTGGTTTTATGCCAAAACTGCCTTTGCAATCCGATTATCGATAGGAAATACTTATATCCGGCCTAAACAAATTAAGTTTTAACTTTCAGATGGCCCGTTGAAGAGGCATTTTTTATTAAATAAACTTAATTGCCAACTGTTAGAATAAGAATGTGAGTATATCTTTAAGAAGAGCCGCTTGTCCCCTTTAATTTTCCAACACATACTTCCATATATATAAACATGACACTTTTTTTTCAAAAATTGTACTCAATGCCCCAAAATGAGCTTTGTCGACTGAAAATTCCTCCCTGGGTTTTATACTTCAAGTCGGAAACATACATCGGCGACATTATACTGTTTGTATTCAGTTAATAGTAAAAACTGTGTGAAGTTAAGTTCATCTTAACACATCCGACCGACCCGATTATTTTCCCCATGTCGGTGCAAACAATATATTTTATACCTTAACAATATTGCGGGTCATATTGCTCATTGCTAATTCCTGAGTGTACCAAGACACGGACCACTTTTAGATGGTGGCATTGTGCATTATCCAAAATTAGCTCATTTGCATTTTGTGGACGAACTAAGCTTAATAGAACTTTTGAGTGCCCATCACCAATTCAATAAGAGAGGTGTTGTACTTTTAATACATATACCTCCCCCCTTCACACCAAATTGCGGCGAGTTTGATACTTTATTTGTTTCAGTCAACACGAGTGCCAAGAACATAGTTGGTGACTTGAATTCTGTAGACACTAACTAAACGTCCAAATTTAAGGTGTTTCATTTCTTACTTAACGACATTGCATAATGAATGTTTCTATCAACCTGCTCTATACTGATCTACACCTGACGAACATGAGCGTTACTTATAATCTATAGTAGATTTCAAAATTAAAGTGAGACTCCATCATATTCCCATAGGTTGAAAATTGATTATTCGGGGGTTCATCCCCGGCCCTGTGGTGACTATCCCTTTGTTTGCCATTATAAAACATATTGTGTCCATTGTACAAAGTTACTTTATAGAATCGGCTTACTAGAAACTGACGTATTCAGGTTTCTATAATGGTCTGTTATTGATAGGACTTATGCCATGATTTGGCTGGGATGTCAAACCCACTTTTGACTAATCTCTTAAAGGCAACTATAATTGATTTGCTAATCCGAACATCGCACAGAAAGTCATCAAAAATCAGATTGTTTAATGTCTGTAACAAGTACCCTAACATACCCTGCAAATGATAAGACCAGAAGCAACCTTACAAGGACAAAATCGGATATTTTAGTCATTACTGTCCGTACGGACACTTACGATATCACGTAACTGAATGGAGATTACTATCTTTGAACACTGCCATTTTCGTCCTTTTCTGGCAATTCATCAGTTGGAAAAAATAACTTATGAAGATTCTACAGACTTATCCCACACTTTTAAGCTATTTCTGCAAATTTCAAATATTTTGACTCTTTCGGGTAAATCACTGATAGTGCCTTTAATACAAGTTTGGGCCATTTTTGATGGCAAATAAAAACTTGTTTGTGTTATGTGTGTATTATTTCTCCAATGCAGTGTCAGAGCTAAGTTATGTTCCAATAACAACGTTTATGAAATATTTGCTGGTGTTTTCATCGTGATACTTCTATTGAAACGTCCAAGCTATCCAAGCTATGTATTTTAAGTCAACATTTATTTACTAGGTATATTGCTATGCATTTTATGAGTACCATAGTGGCCATTAAAATAATTACTCTTATCTCTCACGGTGAATGGACAGACCTAAAACTTTTAATGAGCATGATGAGGTCTCACTTATTTTGAAATCTACTATAGTTATGTCACGTCCAGAAGAAAATCTCATCAATAATTGCCCAGTTTACTAGTTGCTTTCTGATCACAATTACATTTGACATGCATCAACTGCAACAGAATCTCAGCTTCAAAAGATCAAGGTTGTTAAATTTGGTTGACCGATAGGCTTTTCAGGCTGACCTGTCTCATGGATTTTCTTCAACCTGTAATTATGAAATTGTCGATGATTTAGTTGCATGTTATGAAAAATCCGCGCCTCAGAAGATCAAGGTTGTTTCACGTACTAGGTTAAACTTGGTTGTAATTTGTAATAATGACATAGTCAATGACCTTGGTACATGCTATGAAAATGTTGTTACGAGGGGATTCACAAAAGTTCTAAGCCTAACCTAGAAAGAGGGACAGTATCTCAAAAACTTGAGTACAGCTGTAAAATATAATTTCGCTAAAGGTTATACACGAAACTACAGTCTTTTGTCTTGATTTCCATGCAGGTGAGGCTCTTTGAAAATTACCAGGATTGATGAAAGTGCAAAAATTGGACAAAAAGAAAGCTTGTGCGGTGATAGGTATTTGCATAAAAAGGCATGACTTCTAAGGCCATCCATGAAGACACAGTGAACACATTCCTATTCCACCATAAAGATGGGGGCTGCTGAATTCAAACGCGGCAGGAAGAGCACAACAGATGACCCAAGTTCGGAACGCCCAAGATCTTCAACTACAGACGACCAGGAGGAAGCCATTCACTGCATAGCGATGAAACGTAGGTTCACCACTTTGAGCCAGAATCCAAAAATCAAAGCAAACAGTTGAAGCACCGTGGTTTTATCTCTCCCAAGAGGTTCAAGCAAGTGGACATGGCCTCGGTTTTTTCGGGATAGCAAGAGTGTCACCAAAAGTGCACCATCACAGGACACTACTACGCCTCAGAATTACGTCAGCTCAAAGCATCCCTGCAATCCGGGCCTTCTATTACAAGACAATGAATCTGTTCACTTAGGTGTGAAATTTATATGGGGTTCAATCCCCGGCCATGTGGTGACTATCCCTTTGTTGCCATTATAAAACATATTGTGTCCATGGTACAAAGTTACGATTCAGAATCGGCTTACTAGAAACTGATGTATTCAGTTCTACAATGGTCTGTTCATGATAGAAGGACTTATGCCATGGTTGGCTGGGATGTCAAACCCGCTTTGTACTAATCTCTTAAAGGCACTATCAGTGATTTGCTAAATCAGAAAATCGAAAAAATCATCAAAAATCAGATTGTTTAATGTCTGTAACAAGTACCCTAACATACCCTGCAAATGATAAGACCAGAAGCAACCTTACAAGGACAAAATCGGATATTTTAGTCATTACTGTCCGTACGGACACTTACGATATCACGTAACTGAATGGAGATTACTATCTTTGAACACTGCCATTTTCGTCCTTTTCTGGCAATTCATCAGTTGGAAAAAATAACTTATGAAGATTCTACAGACTTATCCCACACTTTTAAGCTATTTCTGCAAATTTCAAATATTTTGACTCTTTCGGGTAAATCACTGATAGTGCCTTTAATACAAGTTTGGGCCATTTTTGATGGCAAATAAAAACTTGTTTGTGTTATGTGTGTATTATTTCTCCAATGCAGTGTCAGAGCTAAGTTATGTTCCAATAACAACGTTTATGAAATATTTTGCTGGTGTTTTCATCGTGATACTTCTATTGAAACGTCCAAGCTATCCAAGCTATGTATTTTAAGTCAACATTTATTTACTAGGTATATTGCTATGCATTTTATGAGTACCATAGTGGCCATTAAAATAATTACTCTTATCTCTCACGGTGAATGGACAGACCTAAAACTTTTAATGAGCATGATGAGGTCTCACTTATTTTGAAATCTACTATAGTTATGTCACGTCCAGAAGAAAATCTCATCAATAATTGCCCAGTTTACTAGTTGCTTTCTGATCACAATTACATTTGACATGCATCAACTGCAACAGAAATCTCAGCTTCAAAAGATCAAGGTTGTTAAATTTGGTTGACCGATAGGCTTTTCAGGCTGACCTGTCTCATGGATTTTCTTCAACCTGTAATTATGAAATTGTCGATGATTTAGTTGCATGTTATGAAAAATCCGCGCCTCAGAAGATCAAGGTTGTTTCACGTACTAGGTTAAACTTGGTTGTAATTTGTAATAATGACATAGTCAATGACCTTGGTACATGCTATGAAAATGTTGTTACGAGGGGATTCACAAAAGTTCTAAGCCTAACCTAGAAAGAGGGACAGTATCTCAAAAACTTGAGTACAGCTGTAAAATATAATTTCGCTAAAGGTTATACACGAAACTACAGTCTTTTGTCTTGATTTCCATGCAGGTGAGGCTCTTTGAAAATTACCAGGATTGATGAAAGTGCAAAAATTGGACAAAAAGAAAGCTTGTGCGGTGATAGGTATTTGCATAAAAAGGCATGACTTCTAAGGCCATCCATGAAGACACAGTGAACACATTCCTATTCCACCATAAAGATGGGGGCTGCTGAATTCAAACGCGGCAGGAAGAGCACAACAGATGACCCAAGTTCGGAACGCCCAAGATCTTCAACTACAGACGACCAGGAGGAAGCCATTCACTGCATAGCGATGAAACGTAGGTTCACCACTTTGAGCCAGAATCCAAAAATCAAAGCAAACAGTTGAAGCACCGTGGTTTTATCTCTCCCAAGAGGTTCAAGCAAGTGGACATGGCCTCGGTTTTTTCGGGATAGCAAGAGTGTCACCAAAAGTGCACCATCACAGGACACTACTACGCCTCAGAATTACGTCAGCTCAAAGCATCCCTGCAATCCGGGCCTTCTATTACAAGACAATGAATCTGTTCACTTAGCGCACGTGACAGTATATGAATCTGCCAATTGTGGATTTTTGAAAGTGATGAGTAGATTATTCGTGCTGCAAATATTTGTAGGCCTACGATGAGACCTACTTCCACGAAACATGACTCTACCGACATGCCTTCTCGGTGAGGCAGATTCTCCCTCGTAGACAAGCACGATCCTCTCAGCCACCTACAAATAGTTTTGGCCTACAATCAAAAGTAGTGGAGGATTTTGTTACTTTATTTGCATAATTCGAGACACATTCCTGCCCCGCGTCCCCTAGACCAATGTTGTGAGCACTGAATAAATGTGGTTTAATGTGTTGTGCTTTCTCTTGTATCTGCATTGTGGAAGTATACCCCTTAAGCTTTATTTGCCTCTTTGGAGGAATAAAGCTCAAAGTGTATATTTCAATATTTTGTCTAATTCCAAATTAGAGAGTGCAAATACCAACTAGTACCCCAACAATTTTAGTCAAGGTTGCAGGTGCCCATGGTACAATACTAACCTTCGCCGTGCGCGTCACCTTCGTCGTAAACTGGAAAGAAAATGGCAAAAATGTATAGCTGCCAATATATTCATTGAAAATCAAAGCAGGTCTACTGCAAAATTGAACTTGAGTACACCGACTGTAAAATAATTTTAAGACAATGGTTAGATTACTGAACAAAAATTATTAAATAATTACCCGCCAATAATTCGACAGTGAGAACTTTGCTGTATTTTTTTTTTTGGACAAGGTTATGATTATTTATGACGCTCTTGGAAGTAATCTCTCTGACCATGATCCACCGTTGGTTACGTGCTCGCACACTCTCAATCTCTGAGTTTGGCTTGAAGCTTGAGCAAGGAGGATGTTTGTAAGGTCGTCAATAATGCACCCACAAAGTCATACTCTCTAGATTCTGCCCCCCCATGATTTCTCACACAGAATATCCAACGTTCCGTTCCAATCATTAACCAATTCCTTTCCACACGGGTGATTTCCCCACAAAATCTGAAACATTCTATTGCAACTTCGATTTGAAAAACCGTTCCATATAGATCCTAACAACCTAAATATTACAGACCGGTATCCAGCCTCTCATTAATGTTTCAAAATTCATCAAAAACATCAACGACCACATCGAGGAAAACACTCTAGCAACCAGCACCCCTCCCAATACGGAAACGGCTCTCTATAGGGTTAAAGATGACATTTTAAAATTCCCATGTCAACATCAAAGTGTGTTTCTGTATTTGGCTGAGTAGTACCTTTGCCAATGTCAGCCGTCAACATAATGGACTTGGAACAAGTCATATGAAAGTTCAAATCATATTTGTCAGACAGAACCAGCGTAGTGTTCTCAAACCTCAGGTTGTGCATTTTAGTTTCCTACCTCAGGACTCCATTGTGGGACCACTATATTCACATTTTATATATTACCTTTTGATAATATCATCATCATATCATATTACATGTTGGTAATATCGTCATCATCATCATCAAATCCTGTAGGTTAAATATCATATTACGCTGATGTTTTGATCGCAGGCCCGTACACAGGGGGGGTGCGGGGGTGCGGTCGCACCCCCCAAATTCCACAAAAGGGGAAAAAGGTCCACTTTTTGCCGAATTTTTTGCTAAAAAGGTCAAAATTTTAGAGAAATTATGACGAAAAAGTCCACTTTTTGGTGATGGCATATTCAAAACGTCCAAAAAAGGAACATTTTAGGGGGGTTAGGTCCATTTTTCCAAAAAAGTCCACTTTTTCAAAGACCCGCACCCCCCGTAAAAAAATCCTGCGTACGGCCCTGTTTGATCGTATTGAATCATCTTTCTTATTCCATTGATGCTCTTATAATTTAGATAATTTTTGTAATCACTTCGCATCTTCGCATACGTCTCCTTTATCCTGTAGCGTTGGAGCAAATTATGCAGCTCATCTGGTGATGTCTGTAATTCAGACGTGATGTTTGATTCTCAGTTATCGACACTGCCCTCTACACATGGATAGCGGGTCTGAGTCGCCGATTGAAACATCAGGAAGTTGTTTTTTTACCTATAAAATATGGCGGGAAACAATGCATACACCTTGTCAAACAATAGAACATTTGTGTGGAATATGCGCACCAGCAGGTGTATGCATTGTTTCCGCCATATTGTATAGGTAAAAAACCAACTTCCTGTTCGGCGACCATTCAACTGTGCGGCAGCCCGTTATCCATGTGTAGAGGTCAGTGGTTATCGACACCGGGTCATGATTAATACCTATCTTCTCGTCTGTCATTATCATCTCCGCAACATTTCTTATTCCTGCGGTAAGACCATAATGACCTTGCAAAATGTTTTGATGGTTTCGAGACAACAATGACCTGCTGATTCCAGATCTTGATGATATGCAACTTTGTCATCCATGAGTATGTTGAGATAGGGAAGGAGGGGGTGGGGTGGTGGGGGTAAATTAACAGGGGAAATTTGGTAAATGTTTCACACAGGGTTAAATGGTGTATAGACATGTTCATCTTGTTCTAAGGATTACAAAAAGGATAACGTTTCCTATATCTACAACCTTTTGTGTTTACACGACAGACCAAAAACTGTTCAAGGTCATCATTGGAGGAAACATTTATATTGATCCAATTGGTTTCAAATTGTTCGTATGGGAATGTTTGAACCATTTTAAACCTTGTGTGTTAAAGGTCCCAGGAAATGCAAATAGAATTGATGTGGTTTGTGTCAAGTCTACAAGGAGGGACGACAAAGCATTCAATATTTAGGAGGTTGGTGATGACATCATTAGTGAAACTATTGATTTTTCAGAGAGTAATAGAAAATTCCAGGTGACTGGTGTGAATCTATTCATGGCACTGACTGAAAATCAATAGTTTCACTAATGATGTCACTGGTGGTGTATTCTTTTTTGTGGCCCTGTTTATTGGAATGGAATGCTCCGTAAAGATTTGGAGTAGGTTTATCATCTCATTTCCTGGGACCTTTAAAAGTAATTGTCCTAGATATAGCAAGCTAAACCTCTTTAAATCCTTAGAACCACGCGAACATGCTTATACACCTTTTAATCCGGTACGAAATGTTAACAAATTTGACCCCTGTTAATCTACCCCCTTCCATATCTCAAAATGCTCAAGGATGCAAAAGTTAAATCATCAAGATTTAAAATTAGCAGGTCAATGTTGCCTAGAAACCATCAAAACATTTCATGCAGAGTCTTTTGCAAGATCATATGCAACGTATATAGCTCTACCGCTGGACTATGTCGGAGACTTCGGATTCGCAGATTTCTTGACACACTTGCCATCTCGTCATTTGGGCCCTTGTCCTTTCCAAGATCGATTATGATATAGATAATCAATGAGCTAGATGGCGTTCGTTAAAATAACAAGCTTGAAAGCTTGATGACTTGGTTAACTAACCTCGAGCGGCTTTGCCGCGAGAGGTAAGTTAACCAAGTCATCAAGCTCGAAAGCTTGTTATTTTCACGAACGCCATCATAGCGAATTGATTATATATTATACACTTAGAGTATGATATATTAATAACATTTTAAAACATTTTTTTGGTTAAAACATGCTGAAAAAAAAAAAAAAAAAAAAAGAGAGTAATAGAAAATTCCAGGTGACTGGTGTGAATCTATTCATGGCACTGACTGAAAATCAATAGTTTCACTAATGATGTCACTGGTGGTGTATTCTTTTTTGTGGCCCTGTTTATTGGAATGGCATGCTCCATAAAGATTTGGAGTAGGTTTATCATCTCATTTCCTGGGACCTTTAAAAGTAATTGTCCTAGATATAGCAAGCTAAACCTCTTTTTAATCCTTAGAACCACGCGAACATGCTTATACACCTTTTAATCCGGTACGAAATGTTAACAAATTTGACCCCTGTTAATCTACCCCCTTCCATATCTCAAAATGCTCAAGGATGCAAAAGTTAAATCATCAAGATTTAAAATTAGCAGGTCAATGTTGCCTAGAAACCATCAAAACATTTCGTGCAGACTCTTTTGCAAGGTCATATGCAACGTATAGAGCTCTACCGCTGGACTATGTCGGAGACTTCGGATTCGCAGATTTCTTGACACTGACACTTGCCATCTCGTCATTTGGGCCCTTGTCCTTTCCAAGATCGATTATGGATCGATAAAGATGCTACAATTTGATGAACGCAGGCCCAACACAAGTGTAATTATTGTCCGCTGTTGTCGGGGAAAACAGACTTGGTGGTAAAAAAAGTACGTTATCTATAGCATGTAGAGTGAATCCCGCAGATCACGTACAAATCACATTTTTTTTCTCCACATTAGTATGTGAACCACATGAATGTTATTTCATGTGGTTCGCATTGGGAAAACATGCCAAGTGAAAATCCAACCTATGTGTCTCCTCACTGTTGTAGGCCAGTGGGTCAACCATGCATCGTCGACTTGTCCCCGCGATCTATTTTGATGATTGTCTCATGATGAATCGATCAAGTACACTTCAACTTTTGGGAAAAGAAGAAGCGGGTTAAAATATTCAAATAAATTTCTGAAAGATTGCGTATTGTTTTCGATGTAAAACAACTGTTCTAAAATGTCATTGGAATAAGTGACACCTAAAATCATCATGCGTTATCTCGATAATTATAAAAACATACTGACAATAACGGATTTGCTTTGGTGGTTTAACCCGAAATTAGCACCTTTTCTTTGGCGGTAAAATTGACTAAGTGGAAGAAATAGGGATCAGAGTTCAAGTTCATGAGAATGGATTGTGATTTGTTGGTGCATTCCATTTTTATTGAAGTGTTGCATGTAACTAATGAACAAGGGGCGATATGTTTACTGCATCAAAACGAAAAATCCAATTCATCTCAAATGTTGGAATTGAGTATTTTAGGTGATTATCTTTAGTTCTAGTTGACTATTTTTAATTAATACACAAAAAATTATATCTCAAAATCTCTTAGTCAACCTTTAATGAAATTAAGTAGCTTCAAATCGAATCAAAGCTAAGTTAACTTTCAACATGTGTTTTTTAGCAGTTCAAACTTAACTTTTCAAAGTAGCTGATGATGTTTTACTTCTTAATTTTACTGACGGTACTCAACTTTAATAAATTTGCACTACTTGAAATAGTTAATCAGTCATTACTTCAAGACCAATTTCATGTGGAGATAAATAAAGTTAGTCCAGATGGTGCCCATTTTGACTAACATGTAGGCCTACATTAGTCACTTTTCCCCACAAGTGCTGCCTTCTTACCCTCTTTCATTTTTTTCTATTTTACATTTACACATATTATATTACACATGCAACAGGAAAAGAACTATTACATTCTTTTATCACCGACACTCGAACCCACGACCTTCTGAATACAGATACCATGCGTTATTCATCGCGCCATAGGAAGCTATAGCTGCCGGTGGGATGTCGATCTCTTTATAAATAGCTAAATTGATGCACTGCAAAAACGGGTGTTAAAATTTTAACACCAAGTCGATGTCAAGCTGGTCGATGTTAGTTTCTGGTGTTGAAATTTAGGAACACCGCTCGGTGTTGCTTTTTGGCTTTTGTGCGCATTTACAATTACAATGTTAACGTTTTGTGTGTTCTGTGGGCGTTTTGTTGTAAACTAGTTGGTTTGTGTGCTTTGAGGTGTAATGATTATGTGAGCATGCTAACAATTGATTTGGAACCGAGACACTAAGTATCATGGGTAAGGCGCATTTTCACCTGTGGCCAAGAATATCGCCTAGCCTAGACACGAAACTGCCCACAGACTCAGATTCTGGTTTTGCGATTTCGACAATACACTTCCGTTGCTGACCGTCCTATAGACCGTATTCAATAGCCAGCCATGTTGGTGGACAAGATAGACGCATTCCAGTACTACAATACATTCACCTGTCAATGACCCCTGTGCAATCGCTAAACATGATCGATTGACAGCTGAATGTATTGTAGTCCTGGAATGTATGCATCTTGTCCACCAACATGTCTGGTGGCTGACGTCATATTGAATACGGTCTATATTGATAGAGTAAGCCGTTTCAATTTGAACATCGCTCACAAAGAGATTGCGTAATCGTTGGACCCCGTTGATTAAAGAGCATACGAATATACCAAGCCAATTGCTTAGTAATTCGATAAACTAAGCTTTTCGAAGATAACTCAGTTTTCAGGTGAAAACTGAAGAACAAAGTTTATCGAGATAAACGTTGGTTATTGAATGATAAACTAAGTTTTTCAGACAGAAAAAAACTTGTTTTTCAAATTAATAAACTGAGTTTATCATTGCTCTAACTCAAAGTGTTGAATCAATAAGTTGACTACATACTCTTTTATATTCATACACAAAGAAATGATCAGGTTAGTCTGATTATTAATCATTAAGTTGTTGGAAGTCAAGTTAAATGTGTGTAAATTGGATACCTTTTAAGTTGACTTTACTCAAATGATAAAAACAAGAACACGGTTCAACTCATTTTAATTTAGTATCCGCGGAAAGTGTTCAGTTGTTAGGACATTATTTGATTAAGTTGGACAAAGGCAAGCTATTTGTGATAATATTACAGGAAATATATGTCGCTTCATCTACTCAAAATGTTACTCTATTATGATTGTACTTAAGTTATAAAACGAAGAATTGGAAAATTACCACCATAATGTCAATTTTATTGATTACTGTAACTCAAAATATATAATAGAAAATACTTATTTTTCGCTAGTTCTGTTTACTTAAATAATTGAAATTAATATGAGTAAATTGCAACCATTTTGATTAAGTACTCGCATGATGTAATTTAGTTTTTAAGCATGTTAACTGCATGCTTACTGTATTTTGCGCAAGGAAACGAAGCGAATCAGACTCAGTGCACCCATTGGATTACACGTGACGTCATATATATAAAATGTATGATAACGGAATAAAGCGTGTAATTCAATGGGTGCACCGAGCCTGTTTCGTTTCGTTGCGCAAAATAGAGTAAGCCTTTTAACTAAGCTGAGTGAAGTTGAACTATTTGAATTATTATTATTTGAAATTATTTACCTGATTTTCTCAGAATGTAAAGTTAATCATTATGATTGTACTCATTTACATTAAGTAGAACAAATGATTATCACATTGGTAAGATGTTATTATATTGAATGCTATACATTTATAATAAAAATGTAGAAAGTGCTTATTTTTACAATTCCTGTTTCTCAATTATTTGACACTTGAAAGTCAATTAGACTTAAATAATGTTATAATAAATATTTCTTATTCTGAGTCTTTGATATTAAGATTTTTTGAGTAAAAAACAAAACAAAGTGATTGAATTAAATGTTTAAAAATAACCATTTTAAGTAAAATATACTTGATTTAAAGTTATTTTTGAATGAAAAGTGAGTGATGTTATTAATTTTGAGTATGTAAAAACTACTTAAATTGCTGAGGCTTGTTTTACGAATTGTATTGTTGTCATTTTAAATGATTAAGTTAAATGGTTTAAGTTTCTGGTTTACATAAATAAACCTATCAAGAAATACAACATTAACACTCAATTAAGTTCAACAACAACTTGCAAAATGAGTACGTTTTACTAATTTTTGCTCAATTTACCAGCACTTTATACGTGTTATATTTAAAGAATCCTCTTCATAATGACACAATTTTTTGGTTTTTAACTGTACGTGATCGCATCAACTACACGACATCGCGACAGGCTGTATGATGTATAAAATTGTTAACAAAATGACCCCGATACCTCTATACAAAATTTACACATCTGAGAAGTACACAACGTGTTTGTACAAGAGGTAGTACTATACTGGTAATCTATTTATTCCATCATGTAACACGAATTGCAGAAATTAATATTGATTCTTGACATAAAAAATAGAGGTGGTACCATTTAAAAATATTCTAGAGGGTTTCAGGAATTAAAAAGAAACATTGATTCCACTAACGTAGCAAAAAACTAATGTCAACATAAAGCCATTTACTGATGGCATACCGTATTATAACTATAGGCTTTACAAGTCAAAAATCGGGTGTTAAATTACTGTCATTACCCTACCCCGGTGTTCAGACGCGACGTGGCTAGACTAACCACTTACTGGTGTCATATACCGGTGTTACATTTAAAAATTTTGTTGGACATGATGGGGGGAAAGAGTTGAAATAGGTGGGACGATTTTCTGTTTCACAACCTTTTCTTTATTTTTGTCGACAGTTTTTGAGGAAAAGGTCCTGAGCAAGCCTGGGGTCACCCCCCCCCCCCCGATTCCACTGGTTATGCCCCACTGTTTGGTATAAGGTGTTGATTTTGTTAAGTCGCTGCGTCAGACTAGAAAATCCACTTTGTCTCCCATACTGCTCCGAAAACAAGTATCAAATGAGTGTACAATTTGGTAATTTCTCCATTTTGAACCTGGGCTATAAGCTGCTATACAGCTTACTTTGATGCGCTGTCACCCGGTATACCCAAAAGCATGAAAAGCTGTTATAAAATTCTCGGTGTCGCCAAAAGGTCTCTTAGTATTTGCAGTGGTGGCTCAATTATTTGCAAAACGAAAACCCCTCTAATTTAGAAGATATTGGCCACTTTCCCCATCAACAGTACTGAAGATATATTTAGACCTTTTTGTAAAGACCATCCTATTTGGGCGGGGTCGTCATGTAAGTGCAAGAGCTGTCACTTGTCTGAAATTCCATCAACACACTATGATGCCAAGTCTTTAATCAATGGCTCACTAACTCAAGGAAAGATAAAAGTCAATCAACAGAGCAGCACACTAATGTATCATATGGCAGCTAATGCACTTAATAATAATAATACCCGACATCTGTAAAGCGCCTTTTCCAAAGGATTCAAAGCGCTGTTGCCTATTATTATTACGCTGCCGTCAGGAAATCATCACAATCATTTCGCCTCATCCAGGCCGGCAGCTGGCCAAGCGCACATCCCTATCAGCACTTAGATTGCAATTCCCCATATTCCCAGCTCCCGAGATTTCGCTTGGGTAAACGAGGCAATTGAGATTAAGTATCTTGCCCAGGGATACAAACACGTTGACTACAGCGGGGCTCGAACTTACGATTTACAATGGTTTTATGACCATGAGTTCTGCGCTTATCCGCTGCGCCACACTTACGACCTTCTTGCAATCACACGACGAAATATGTCTTTCTCTTTCTTACAATCTCTATTGTTTACACTTTCATTGTTAGTAAATGTTTGTTTCGATGGACCTGGCTTTGCACCTATATCAATTTTAGAGCTTTTATAAGGGGTGACAGGAATAAAATGCAAGATGCCGTTTAGGTATCGACTAATTAGCTGTAGTAGGTTTTATAGTAGAGTCCTGCCTATTGCAAGGAAGCCATGAATTTTTAGTTAAGTTTTGAAAAAGTTTCGGGTACATCAAACAGGATGTTTATTTTCGATTTTTATTTTCCTCTTTAGGTCAGGCAGAGGACAAGAGGAGTAGTAGTAGGAGTAGGAGTATATAGTAGTAGTATAGTAGAAACTCTATTTTATTTAAATAAGTAGCATCGTACCTTGCTTACTCAAGGAATATTACATTATTATGTACCTCTATATGAAATCGTATCATTGTATTCTAATGTTGGTCTCGTGGGCGGCAGACTAGGGGCGTGTCCATTACAGCAAAAGGGGCAACCTGTATGTTGTGATGTAAAAAACAGCAGTCCTCCTATACAAACATGTCATTCTATTGTGTCGAACTGACTTGAACTCTGAATCACAATGATTGAAATTGCCACGTTAATACACGCTTGAAAAACGGCATTAAAGGAATCATGAAAAACTAGTTTACATGTTGATCAACACGATAGATTATTTGTTGTGTCTAACAGATAAATTAGGGAGCAGTATAAATTTGGGGACTGAAAGTGGTACTTGCATCTGACTGAGAACGGTAAAAAAGATCACTAATTTAGCTTAAATTGGTTGCGACATCATTGAGTAGGCATAAATGTGATCTATTTTGCAACGCTTTCTAACTCTTTCTGACCATGTTTTTCGAATGGAACTCTTCAACATCTCTTTTTATTCTGTCTATTGCCCCAGATTTTAGTTATTTTGCAAAATCTTGCTTTCTGTGTTAATACAACACATGTGCTTAGTCGCCTTTCCGTACTTTCTTTTATTATACAGTGCAAAAAAGATAAAGTTACTCCAACCTATTACCTATATATAATTGATAAAGAATCAAATTCAACCCTTTTTCTGTCGTGTCTGCGACGACTTGCTCAGAGATCTTTTTTGCTCATTTCAGAATTTCACAAAATTTTACGCACTTTTTACCAAACCAATGGTTATACAAATCGGAGTAGATAAAAGTCACAACATTCCAATTTACCTAATTATGTGTAGCCCGCAATGATTGGCAAAATATCACAGTCATGCACAGAGTTGGGTGTTGTTCTCATTAGCATGCAAAGTCCCCCTGGTTCCAATATTTTAAGAATTAAGGACTTGGTATATGCCTAAGCAACAGAAACAAAACTTTTTGATGGGATGACGAGCGCAGTCCTCCATTGGATACTTCCCAGTTCTTTGACATGTATTTATATATTACACCCCTTTTTTGAGAGTACCATTATTTGTACAATGCCCCGATCATAACACAGAAAGTGTTGTTTAAAAACCTGTTTTTTGTTTCCGGGGGGGGTGTAGTTTGACTTTGTAATCTCAGTGACTGGGCTTTTTTTTTACAATATTTTTTTAGGATCTATTTGATTTGATAAACTACCCCACCATGTTCCACATTGCTGAAAACCAGTCCCTAAAACTGTAGTTGCCTGAAATGCTTGGTCACTTTCTCTTTTAAACCAAGAAATAACCCAAGCCAACTGTAATAAATTCACCCAATGAATCCTATAACACTTCAGGAACAATTTTGTGAATAATATGAACGGAGCAGCTTTGATAGTGGTGTAAGACTGGTGTTTCCTTCCAAACCCAGGGCATTCAGTTGACAGGGCTCAATGGGGTCTGTGGTGTAATTTCAAAATTAAAAGGTTGATGAAACTGACCATAGACTGTTGTTATATAATCTCTCTAATATGAGAGGGTTTTGCATTTGATCTCAAGTCTTTTACACTAACATATTACTTACTAACATCCTCGCTCAGCGCATGGTTGTCTTTTTAAAAAGACTATCTTGTTTCCATAAGTGGTGTTAGTTCCAAATTCTCTAAATTGTGTATCCATACGTTTCATTCTTGTATGCAGCCGGGTGTTTGGTTTTTGGAGGATTGCCCTATTGTTTTTTGTTATGGCCATTGAGGTTTACCATCCACATAATTAGACTCACCATTGTGCCAAATGTTACTAGGTACCAAGGATTGTATACATTCCTGTAATTAAAATACTATCATTTCCTTTTTATTGTATGCTATGTACATATGGACAAGTGTGGTTTTTGAATTGGAGGCCATAAATGTATGTTTCCGAATTACCTATACTTCGGTTTGACAGACAATAACCCGAAGCAGAAGTATTAAAATGGGGAAAAACGCGTCATTAAGAGGACACGGGCAACATTTTGAAAAGAGAGTGCCCTCAAAATTGGTCAAAACCCGTATTTTTGCATGGTTGCACTACATTACTGATTTCAGAAATTCGAAAACATAATCTTATCCTTAGCCATTACTTACCATATTTAAAATAGTTTGACTCTTTCGAGTGAATGACTAAAGATTAGGTCCGAATCAACATCTATATGTGTAAATGGAATTCAGAAAAGTTTTATTCAGAAAATAGTTTTATTCAGAAAAGCTAGGTTCAGTGTTAAAGAAAATGTACATTAGAGTTGATCCCATTTGTATGCACACTGTTTGACCAATCCATCACACTGTTAGAACAAAATTAATCATGTTGTTTAAAATTTTAAACAAACACTGTTTACCCTGGTCATCACTCAACCTTGTTTAAAAATTAAGCAACTTGTTAAAAAATTAAGCAACTTGTTTAAAAATTAAACAACTTGTTAAAAGTTTAAGCATCGGTTGTTTAAAATTTTTAAACAAGTGTTTAATTGACTTTTAAACAAGGTTGAGCGATGACCACGGTAAACAGCAGTTGGTTAAAATTGCGAGTTGTTTAAACAGTTAAAAAACTTATACAACCTTGTTTAAAAAGGTGCAACAAGAGATTTAAAAAAACAGGTTGTCCCTAAAAATGTGAAAATTCTGATGTTTGCACTGGTGTGAAGCTTTCAATCAAATATATCTACATCTGAAAGGATAAGGCTGATAATAATGTTTCGATTTGGTAGAAAAATTCGTGAAAGATTTAATTTTTTTTTTTTTTTTTTAAAAAAAATAGGAGCAAATAGAAATTCAGCCTTGGTTTTCTATGAATTAAAGAATATGCAAATCGCCTTGTGTTGTCATTTTAAGTTATTTCTGTGCCAAATAAAAGTTATAGAATTATTGCGTGCCTAATCTATATGAAATCACTATATATCACAGAACGTATGGATGACTTGAAATCTCTCGTTGCACCTTTAGACAACATGTATAACACAAACTAAACAAGTTGTTTAAAACAAACAACCAGCACTTTAAACAAAACTCTTTTTAAACAGCAAAATTTTAAACAGTGTTCTAACAGTGCACTTTTGTAGTTAGAGAATCAATGAGTATGAGTCCGTGATGTCCATGTATATTGTAATAAATTTTAACACATTGGTAATAACAAATTGCAGTGTATTTACAGCAAAGGCCAAGTCTTTGGCATCATATGACTTTTGTGTTCAGTATTTTTGCATGTAATTTGTGTTTTTATTCTTCCAAGGTCTAGTCAATCATTTGAGAGCAATTGAAGGAATTTTATATTTTGTTGAAAATGAGCCTGTCTTTCTTTAACTTCAGTTGGTGTAGATTTAAAATCACTGACTTCGGTGTTTATGTCAAAATGTGAAAAAAGAACACCATCTGCAAAACTGACATTCAAACATATGGATTCTAATTCCCATAGTGTTGAGTTTGTTTCTTCCGAGTGTGTAAGTTAACACCGTTGCTGCAACTTTTAACATCTCTGCTTTTACCCAGTTTATATAGGCGCTCAACCCCAAACAAGTGTTAGTGCGTGCATGTATGCGTTTGTGTGTGTGTTAGCGTACGTGCTTGT
>JAMKCH010025214.1:0-18794 GCA_023653785.1 Ophioderma brevispina
ATTGTGTGTCCACTTCAGCATATTATGATGTTTGAGTCCATATTTTTGAATATTTTGCAACAATGGGTAAGTATATTTGTGAACAACCCCGGACCAGACCATCACCGACCCTTGTGGAACCCATAATTAAAGATCCTGGCTAATCAGATTCATTCCACGATTAAGACACGGTTGCAACGATCTTGTAAATAGGTGCTATCCAATTGAGAGCCAGACCCAGGGATGTTAAAATCAGTGGCCCAGTCTTTGAGCATGATGGGAGTAGTTATGAGTGTCAAAAGCGGACTAAAGTCCAGCTCACTTAAAATTAGTAGCCTTTTGATCATCCATAGCGCTCATAATATCACTCTTGACCGTTGCGAAGCGCTTGTCAGCAGTCCCGTTTTTGGTCGGTAGGCAGGACTGGTAGGGTCATTCTATTGTAATTGTGATGGTGATTTTCAAGTTGAGCAGTGACAGTTTTTCAAGGATTTTGAGAAAGTCTTTATGTTGGATACTGGACGGTAATGCTTTAGCTCATTTGGGTCAAAAGACTGCTTTTTTATCACAGGAGTGACAAAACAGCTTCTTACGAGCCGTAGGAAAGGAACCATTTATAAGTGACATATTCAATATCTCGGTGAAAGTAGGCCCATAACATCAGGAACATGATTTTAACATCCAGGTTGGCAAAACATCAAGAGTGCAAGATTTGTTTGGAAGTTGTGTGATGTTTGATAAAATTGTCAAAAAAAACTGATTTAACATAGTGTGGCGAATATACAAATAAAATGAATTCATAAGGTTTTCTTTCATGCCAAAACAGGACGGGAGTTCACCATAGACCCTGGATTTTGCTCTAACTCTCCTCCAGGGATAATGTTTGGGGTTAGCTAAGGAGAGGTCACCAAAAAGCAAAATTCATATTCCTTTCCGTTCTCAAATGGCAACCAGCCCGTCCAATTTGTTGTGACTTTGAGCAAATTGGGTATAATATTATTTTTTTTTTTTTTTTTTTAAAAAAAGTACATTGCATTTTGTAAGTTGCTTGGTATCACGGTATTTTGCTCCACAACTGAATCAGTTATGACGTTTGTATTGAACAGAGCTATTGACCATTTGGATTCAACAGGGATATAATCAGCAATTTAATGTTACTCCTTTTGTTTTCATGGGGGGGGGGGGGGGGCTCAAATGGCCCATCGTAAAGTGAAAAAATAATTGTTTTAACATTTTATAGGGACGTAAGTTAATGTGAAGTTAAAGTCCCTTCAGCAGCAAAGTAAATGAGCTGAAGGGTCTTCAAAGATCTACTAAAGCACTTAAACTGCAAGATTGTGACATGAAAAGACAAAAATGAAGACCCACCCCCCCCGGTTATGCATGCAAAAAAAGTCACAAAATAACTGACTTAGGACGCACGCCGCCGTGTGGGAAAAATAGCGACTTCACCGTGTATTTTTCATTTGTAATGGCCTAATGGCAGGGTTTAAAAGCTGCTGGAGGACTTTCATAATCTAAATACACTAACTACATGCCGGTTCCCAAAAATTTCATGACCCCTAAGAGTTGGGCCCCCCCCTTTTGTTGGCTCAAATGAAAACGTCGCTAAAATACCCATTTTTTACGCCGCCACTACAATGCCGTTAGCCAATGGAGGAGGGGCACACCCCCACACACACACACACAAATAAATTGCGAAGGGGAGCCAAAAATGGGAAGGAAAAAAGGAAGAGAAAAAGAGAAGAAAAAAAGAGGGAAGAGAGACATGGGAAAAGAAGAGCGGGATCATAGGAAGAAGAGAATGGATAGGAAGAAAAGAAGAGAAGAGGCGGAAGAAGAGACAGAGTCAGGTCTGGATGCGCACTACGGGCCGCCAGTGGTACGGGTGAGAGAACGAACTAATGTCAATAAAATGTGACTTGATAATCTCTATGTATAAATTCAATGTGAAAGAAATGATTAACAAACCAATTTCCAATAATTTTGAATCTTTAAAGAGTGCAATAAAGTACTCTATCCCTACTATATGGCTCGTCGTCTAAGTTTTCATTTTTGGGTTATTTTAGCGAATTTTCATGCGGACCACGGGGGCGGGGGCAACTTTTTTGCGGGCATGGAAATCTTTGATATTTTTGCCTGTTCATGGTCACGCATGCAGTTTAGTGCTTTTAGATCATTTAAAAGACCCTTCAGCAGCATTTAACCTTGCTATTAGGCCCTATAAAATGGAAAAAATATATTTCACTTTACGATGGGGCATTTGTGACCCCTCCCAATGAAAAGAGAGGACATTAGAGTGATAACAATTAAAATGCTGATTATATCCCAGTGAGATCCAAATGGTCAATAGTTTTGTGCAATCAACGCCCTCATAACAGCTATAACTGATTGAGTTTTGGAGCAAATACACTGTTATAACGGCACGTTAAAAAATGCAGGGTTATCACCTGATTACCCAATTTTGCTCAAGGTTACAAAATTTTTACGGGTTACCGTTTGAAAACCGAAAGGAATATGTATTTCTGTTGTGTGACCTACCCTTAGTTACCCTAACAATTATCCCTGAGGAGAGTTAGAGCAAAACCAAGGTCTATGGTAAACTCCAATCCTGTTTTGGCATGAAAACTTTAGAACCATTCATAATTGTATAGTGAGCTATATGGGAAATCAGTTTTTACCAATTTTAGGCATGGAGCTAAAATTTTAAATTTTGGATATAAAATGTATTACTGACCCCCCAAAATGTGGCATCCGCACATTTTGAGTGGTCTAGGTCCAACGGTTCTGTAAATACAGTCAGTAGTACTTCGCTCAAAAGGGGCGTGACCCCAAAAAGGGGCGTGGCCATTTCAGCATATTCGGCGTCCCGTCAGTGGGAATTATGTTACCAACCAAATATTGTTTCCTGGTGGACCTTCAATTAGTGGATCCTAAAAGAGTTCTAGCTCTGAGCAATAATGCATTACAAAACCCCATGATGCTACTAGAGTATACGTAATGGTGGAAGTTATGATCAGAAGTTCTGGCTTAAGATAAAGTGAATAACATTCGAATATTGTTGGTGTTAGAGAGACCCATGAGGTACAGCCGGCGTACAGCAACCTGGAGGAGAGAGGTTTTATGGTCTGAAGTACCATGAAACGCAAATTCCTACAACACTTTGAACTTGTACTTTATACTTTGACACTTTATGACCTTCAACAATTAGTAACAGGCACAAAGTGAGTAAATATTTTAAACCATGCTTTGGATTGGAGTTGTTTAGTGTTTATTTTTGGTTGCATAACAGTCTTCTGGCAGATTTTAAAAAGATTTGTAATAAATCAAAGTTTCCATTCCATTGACGTGTAATAAATATTTGTATGGTTTATATTATGAAAAGAATTTATCATTGAACTGATTATGTTGACTTTTAAAACTTGTTGGTTCAAAAAAGTAGCTCTTTTGTTTTTTTTCCTCTTTTAATCGGTGTTTGTTTAGTTTGTCAAGTGCAATCGTGTGTGAGCTTCAAGACAAACATGCATAACTGGGCGAAGTGGCACAAAATCGATTTTGTTATATTCGCACTAAAATGATTATATATCTGTGACAAAAAGCAAATAAGATAAAACAAAACACCATTGGAAAGCCTGTGTCTTGTCTTGTGTATTTTGCCAAGTAAGAATGACTTAGTTTGGAAATTTATATTTAACCAACTTTTTTTTTTTCTTGATTGTACCACTTTTTATAAGACAGGCTGTATCGACCTTGAACAAAACTAAACTTACTTTCAAGTATGGTGGCCATGTCCATCTCTCGCGGAATGGTTGAACAGGACTTTAAATTCTAATGAATAACATTTATGCCTGGTCAGCTTCTTCTCATTGGGGATTTCAACGTTCAGTTTGACAATCGGACAAATGGGATCAAACGTTTCTTTTCAATGAATTTTGTCCTCATCCATTATTTGTACCAAACATGTAAGTCGTCAATCTAATTTTGATTCAAGGAATTTATCTTCCATTACATCCCTCTGAGAAAAACGAAGTTCAAGTATCAACCTTTACATAAGCTACTACGATATTTGTAAGTAATTCCGATTCACTAATCCATACATTGACTATTTTAGATAATTTTGTCTCCTTAAGTGGTTTGCACTTGAACAAAAAGTAACGCCATTTGGATAGAATCACTAAAAATAACTCCTTCAAAATTGGCAATGTCATCTGGAAATTTGCTCAAAATAATACAATCAAAATCATCGGTACCCACAAAAATCACTTGCAATTGGGATTGCAAAATGCAAAAAATTGCAAAAAAAATTTAAAATTCCATTCGTGCTTGCAAATCTAGAGGCCTTTCAATAAAATGTAGAGATTTAATAGTAAAATCACCTTTGGCCTCCCAATTTTCATTTATAGCAACAAGCATTGACATTCCAGAAAAAAATCCAAGATCAACCAATGTTCGTTGAAGGGATTTATTGGCCTGAATCTAACGGCACATATATAATGAAATATCCCTAATAAGAAGTACTAGATGGTTTTCATGACCATTGGAGTATTCCTTTGCAAAAATCCAGATTATTCCCACAATGTCACGCACTTACAACAAGTCATGGAAGCCTGCCATCTTTATTCTCTGGTGCTATTTAACAACGCCGAACGCCGCACGCAATAAAACCAGAAACAGAAGCCAGCCGTGGGATATATTTTTGCTGGTTCTGTTTCGTATTGGCGGGCGGCGCGTAAATATAGTCACAGGGAATAAAAATGGCAGCTTTAATGATGTTGTACCTCGTGACATTTGTCGGAAATCTTGATTTTTGTCGCAAGGAATACCCAATGACCATGAAACCTCTGGAACGTCTTATTTAGGAATTATTTCATTATCTATGTGCCGATAGGTTCATGCCAATAAATCCCTTTAAATTTGTCTGGAACAGAGCCCAAGTGGTTAAGCGTAGAACAATCATTTCAGACTACATTATGGGTGGCATGAAAATGTTCCACGTGCAGTCCTTTTTTAACTCGTTAAAATATCTTGGTTTAAGAAACTTGTTGACGGTGAATCTGCAGTCTGGAAAAAATATTTCTCTATATTAAATTAACAAAATTGGTTAGATCCTTCATGGATATAGGCCATCATTGTATGAAACCTATACATGATTTCATATCATTTTATATTTTTATGGAAGATATGGTTCAATACCAAATCAGTAGGACAAAAGAGAGGTAGCAGTGTTCCAGGTATAATGAATTACTGTGGAATAGCAGTGCGATAAAACTTAATAATAAAACTCTATTTTTCCGTCAATAGATTAGAGCTGTTTTTAAAGGTGCACGATTTATTCAACAAAAATAATGGTAATCTAATGTACTTACCTTCCAAGATATACAAAAATGTATGCCATCCAACGGTAATATTTTTATGAAATATTATATAGTTCTTAACGCTATTCCTACTGATTGAATACAGTTTTTATAATGATAATGATAACTCAAATATTCTCTTGAATACAAATTTAATCAACAATTGTACTACCAAAATGTTTCTCGTGAATGATAAAATCAATATGTTGCACCTAAATGCCAGACTTTCTGGATGAGGCGTGGAATAATCTGCTTAAAACCCGGCTTTCCATGTACAACCACTATTAATGTCATCCAATCTATATAATACAGTCTATTTTTTGTATTTTTATCTATTTACGTTAGTACTCCTTCCTGAAGAGAACAACCGATTTGGATGATGAAATAGCTACTCCGTCGTCTTGTGCTGCCTACAAAGGACAACCAATAAACTGAAAAATCAGGATATCCACAACTTGTGACTGAGCAGGGATAGACTGAGAATGGTAACGAGCCGGAAAATTCAAAGAGAAGTGGCTTAATGAGTCACAATAACGCATTTTGACAGTCCGACCCAATTTTGGTTTCAGGGAACCCCAAACGTCTAAAAACCGAGCGTATTTCTTGTGCCAAAGTCACAATTATATATTAATTAAATTGTAAGTTTATTAAATCTCTGCATACTCTGATTCCATTATAGTGTTCTCAATCAACGTAATGACCACAAACATTCGAAAATGATAGCAAGGGTTAAGTTAATTTATGCCAGTGTCTTGTTTTGCAATCTTTTCTGCGGTGCATACATTTGCAGCTCCAGCTCTTTAAGCAGTTGGCATTATTCATTAGTCAATATCAGTTGCCCTCAAGATATTGAGATCATTTCTTCGTGCCCTGTCAAATTCATGTTGTATGCAAGTTCTCTAAATTGTTCATTAAACTTAACATCAATCAATGGATCTGATCTTTTTTTTAATATATTGGAACTCAACACGGAGGCGATTTCAAATTATTTCTATGTTCAATCAACTGATTGTTCTTCGATGCCCTGTAAAACGAAGTATCATCATATACCAATATTTACAGAAACATGTTTTGTCACTTTTGGTGGAAATAATTCTTTAAGTATGCATTTCCTTAACGTTGACATTGATATGGAAATAAGTCATGATCGGAAATTTCATTCCCATTGCCAGGACATGCTATCAGTAGATTTCGGTATCATTCCACGATGCAATGTTACTACTTACAACGAGGCAGTAGTCTCTAAACTGCGTAGTTTTCCATCTTATAGCATCGCACATTTTAATATAACTTGTTCAAGTCAATGTGTCTGTGGCATTCGGTACCGCGAACAGGTACAACATTGTTCTAACGGAGCTCATTTGGTGTCTCTCCTAATTTATGGTTGGTATATTCAAGATCTTGATTTTACTTATTCCGGAATTTCATTCATCGAAAAAACAGGCATTTGAAGGTCTGCACTTATTATTATTAGATTTGTCTCACAATCTATTAACATCATTGCCAAATGGCATTTTGGGGGGGGGGGCTGAAAGAGCTTAAAGACCTATATCTTGATTACAATCGCTTAAAATTATTGCCAAATGATATTTCGGGATTGAAAGAGCTTAACAATCTTGTTCTTGGTCACAATCTCTTGACATCACTACCAAATGACATCCTTTGGGGGTTAAAAGAGCTTAAAGGACTATATCTTGGACACAATCGCTTAACATCATTGCTAAATGATATCTTCTCGGGATTAAAAGAACTAAACACACTATATCTTGGTCACAATCTCTTGACAATATTACCAAATGGCATCTTTTCGGGATTGAAAGATCTTAAAGTCCTATATCTTGATTACAATCGCTTATCATTATTGCCAAATGGCATCTTCTCAGGATTGAAAGAACTTAACGAACTATTTCTTCGGTATAATCTGTTAGCATCATTGCCAAGTGACATTTTACCGCTTTATGAGTTAGAATATCTTGATGTTTCTTACAACCAATTAAATTCACTATCGGATAATACTTTTGTGTCACTTGGCAAATTGCTTGGTCTTAATTTAAATAACAATAGATTACAAACTGTGAGAAAAAATACATTCAGTGGGTTAATCCTATTGAAATACCTACATTTACATTTCAATGAAATTAAAATCTTAGAAAAAGATGTATTTGAAAACTATACTAATCTTAAAGTTCTGAAACTTCATTCTAATAAGATAACGTTTCTCCCAAATTCACTGATTATTCATTCTCGTCTTGACTTGTCTTCAAATAAATTGTCAGTTATTTCTCACGATTTATTCAATTCGCCCCAAAGCATGACTTACTTAAATTTGAGTCATAATTACCTATCCTATATTAGTAGTGAAACATTTATGAAATTGGGGCAATTAAGATATTTGTACTTACAAAATAATCGACTTTCTTATTTACCCTGGAGGCTCTTCCAAAGCTTATTACATTTAAAAAGACTTTATCTTTCTAGAAATCGCCTCTCTGGTTTGCCTGCTGATATATTTTTACAAAATAGAGAACTTATAGTTCTTCACCTGTCCAATAACATACAGTATTTGTCGCCTACCTTTTTAGTAATAGTAGTCTTCATGTTTTAAGAGAACTTTCGCTTAGCTTTAATTACTTCGAGTTTCTGTCAGATCACTTGTTCGTTTCCTTAAAGAATTTGAACTTCCTTAATTTAGACAATAATTACATACGGGATCTCTCTAATAACACATTTAGTGGATTACACACATTGCAGGGATTGTACCTTCAAAATCACATACTATCTATAGTGACTACCAATATTTTAAGACAACTGGCCAATTTAAAATCTTTTGACCTTTCTGGAAATTATTTTCATTTGTTACCACAAAACATTTTCTTAGAATTATTCAAATTGAAAACAATTTTTCTGAATTCAAATCACTTAACAGAAATTCCACATTTAACTAATTTAAGTGACACTTTAGAACGACTTGATCTAAGTAATAATGGCATCTCTAGTTTCTCAAATTGTTTAATATGCCGTTTTCAAAAATTGAGAAATGTCAATTTGGAAAATAATCGATTAAGCATTCTGGAAGCAACCACTTTTTCAAACCTAACCTCTATTTTTAAGCTTAACCTTGCCGGTAATAATTTGGCGTCTTTAGAGCCAAACTTATTTCAGACAATGAACAATTTGAAGTTGTTAAGACTGAGTTTTAATCAGCTAATATTTTTATCCAACGACACCTTTCTAACACTAATTAAATTGAAAAAGTTGTTTATTCAAAGCAACAATTTGGAGGAATTACAACAAAACACATTTAAAAACTTAGTTAAATTGCGACTGTTGTACTTGGATAATAATTTCCTGTATCAGATACCATATAACGTATTCGCTCCTTTGCATAATTTGAAAGAGCTGACACTTCATAATAACCGGCTCATTGATATTTATTCAGATGCTTTTATAGTGTTGAATAATTTATACTTTATCATTCTCAGTTATAATAACTTGGTTAACATTTCAGAGAACCTATTCAAGTAAACAACTTGCCGTTCTCTGGCTCAACAACAACTGCATACATGATTTCCCGCAAGGCGTGTTTCTTTCGCTAGAACAATTAAAGTACTTATTTCTACACAATAATAATCTGGTGACGTTGCCAGAGGATCTCTTCAACACAACAGTTAGACTTATCTTTCTTACCCTAGACAACAACTATCTGAATTCATTACCAGAGGGAATGTTTATTGCCTTAATTACACTTGATGCATTAACTTTGGCACACAACTATTTAAAACGATTACCAGAAGGCTTATTTAATTCTCTTGGAAAGTAACAACTCTAACTTTATCAAATAATAAACTTGTTACCTTACCAGGTGACATTTTTTTGAAGTTGGAAAAGTTACAGTTCCTAGACCTAAGTCATAACAAGTTTACACAATTACACGAAACTCTTTTTAACACACTTGTTCTCCTTCAATATATTAATTTATCATACAACAATCTTTTTACTCTCCCATCTTTACTTTTTTAAGCAAATTACAGATTTTTGAGTTCAGTAGAAATTCTCTGAAGGAGTTGGAGTTTTCAAGGTATGACTCTCTAGATGGTATAAAGTATCTTTCTTTTGAACACAATATTATACACGATTTGCAGACAGACCTATTTGACAAAACTTACAATGTAAAATTTCTGGATTTAAGTTATAGCATGATCAAAGTTCTGAAGAAAGGTGTTTTCAGCAATCTCGGTAGTCTGGTCTACCTAAAAATAACGCATAATCAACTTCACAGAATAGAAAATGGGGCTTTTATTAATTTGGTTAATTTAAAAACAATTGAAATGCAGCACAATGTTCTGACCTCTCTTGGTAACTATATCTTAAAGGATATCGTCGACGTAGAAGTAATCAACATCTCTTATAATCGAGTGCAAGAAGTCTGTAGCGAATCCTGTCGGAACACGAGTAAACTGAAAACTCTTGATTTGAGACGAAATTTACTGTTGTTGGTTACAACGGATTCATTTAAAGGCTTGCATTATTCTGATATATTGGTTGACAGATTTGAAACTTGTTGTTTTATTGAAAATGAAGATACTTGTATTTCAGAACAGCCACGTTCAGCTTACTTGACTTGCGACAGAATGCTTCCCTCGAAACTTCTTCGTGTTTCCATGTGGAGTCTTGGGTTTGCGGCAGTCTTGACAAATGGCTGTGGATTTTACGTACGATTTATAAAAGGTAAGGGTGGGAAAGGTCAAACATTACTGATATCGCATTTATTGATTTCTGATTTTCTAATGGGTGTTAATATGGTCATAGTGGCATCAGCTGATGCATACTACTCACAATTCTTCCCATCCTATTCTTATTTTTGGAGAGAGGGGATACTTTGCAAAATTACAGGGATGTTGTCGGTCCTTTGAAGTGAAGCATCGGTGTTTCTTGTTACGTTAATAAGCGTAGACAGATGTCTTGGTGTCAGCTTTCCACTAAGTGATTGGCAATTGCGAACAAAATCCACTAGGAGATTTTTGGCCTCGATCTGGTGTGTCTCGTTAGTAATAGCTGTGCTGCCTTCTTTATTATCCAAATTCTTTGCTAATGTGTACGAAGTTTCCGAAGTATGCGTAGGAATTCCCATGGTGAAGCGTCCAATTACTTCCTTTGTAAATATGTCAATCAACATTGAAACAAATGTGTATCTATTGGAGAAACAGTACGATATTGCTGCAGGGAGTAGTTCAGTCCTTAAAGTGATACACGAAGCTGATGTACAAAATGACACTCGGTCCACTTACATTAGTTATATCGTATCAAAGTTGTTTGGATATCAGGTCGCTACATATTTTTCCATAATTGTGTTTATCGGAATCAACCTTGTGTGCTTTCTTATTGTTTTGGTCAGTTATATAATTATCTTTGTAGAAGCTCGAAAATCGGTTAGAGCCTTCAGTAGAAGTGAATCAAAATCTAAGGAAGTTCGTATGGCAATGAAAATGTCTGCTATTGTTCTCACTGATTTTCTTTGTTGGGTGCCATTAGCCATGGCTTGCATTCTAGTACAATGCGGTCCCATTATCGTACCTCCCGTTGTGTACGCGTGGGCCATAGCATTCCTACTACCGGTGAATTCTTCGATCAACCCATTTTTGTATACTCTAGCTGCATCTCTCTCCGACTTATTAGAGAATAAAAGACCAAAGAAAGTTCTCAAATAAAATGTGACAACAATTAAATAAATCAACGATGTTGTTAACACGCATGCATACACCTCAGAATTTTCCAACTCTTAGACAATTTTGTAGGCCTAGCTACCACTTCCACTAACAGACGAATACACACTTAAATCACAGCTGTTTGAAGGTCTCATTTATTATGAGAAAACCAGAATAAAACAAAATATATCAACGACGACACACTTTTGACCACTAATTTGGATTATTTGTACCACTGACTTTATCCTGTGTAAATTTTACAAAATTTCATCGCGGGCAAATATGATTTTTATTTAAAATCTAGTTTAACACGTCCCTCTTTGGAGAATGGGAATATAGAGGTCGCTATAACATCATGACCTTTGTAGGCCTATATGGCAAGATTCCCGCAATGGATTTTTCTGATTTTTGCAGAGGTAATAGCTCTTGCATGTCCCTAGTTATAACAGTTGTCAAAATTGTGTCGCCACTGCTTAAAATTGCTCTTAAAACAAAAGGGACAATTTACATGGGGTCAAACAGCTGTGAAATTATGAAGAAGGTGAGATTGAAACATAGCGATGAATCGATCGATACAGATAAGCTGAATTTACCCTTGCTATTGAGATGATGAAGCAATACTAAAGCCCATGATATACGTCCAGTCGCAGCGAGCGATTGGCGTGCGCAGTTCCGGATTCTGACCTAAGATCTAGTGTTACGCATGCTCATGCGCAGAAATCGCTCGCTGCGACTAGAAGTATATCATGGGCTTAAGCATTCAGTAGCTATTAAGAACATCTATGCAATATTTGTTTCCTTGCTTTCTGTTTTTATTACCCGTGCTTGGGTCAGAAGGTTGAAATAAAACATACAAAATATGCCATCAGACACCGATCAACAATCTTCAAAATAATACATAATAACGAAAATTAAATAACAATTCAACAAAAATTATACAAAACGTAACATTACTTGTACTCACATACCAACACTACAGAGAATCATTACATCTCCAAGTAATCTATAGTTTAAAAAGTTGAAACCATTATGATATCATAGTAAAGGTGTCAAAATCATACGTACCCAATAACAATTAATGAATTAATTGTTGCCAGACATTGCATGATTTTTCAAAATATGTTAATTGCATATTACCCTGAGCCAGATATTTATTAACAATATAGTAATATTTTAATTCTTTGTGAGAAGATTTAAGGTAGGATTATTTCCTAATATCCTAAATTTGGCTATAACTAAAATATAATTGAAGATTTGATCGCTTTTACACCCCAAAAGAATTTATCTCTTTGAACAAAGCTGTGCATGTGTTCTAAAGAGGTTATCATAAAATATACTACAAAAGAGGTTATCATAAAATATACTGGTAAAGTGTCTGTTTTAGAGTTCTATGTAACAGATCAACATTGTTTGGTTTAAGTGGGGCTTGTAATTTGTGATATTTGGTTTCTATCGCGGAGGGCCAACCATCTCAATGCATACCGCGGTATTCTAGGAAATTCGTCAGTGGTCACTATTAAAGTCAGTGTATATCATAATTCACCCTTCTTCTGTCAGTAAATCATTTACCAAATAAATTAAATCCGCATTTGCAGCAATGTTTATAGTAAACTGGGTTGCCTCACGATATTGATTTTATTATTCCATCAGAGATACTGTTTAGCAATGGAGTTAAAATCTAAATTCTGATTATTTAATTCGGACAAATACATAGACAAGGAGTAAAAACATTTAAAAACATGTTTTAAATTGATGTCTTCATTTGTGGAGAAGATTTGATGCGATGTGGAGAAGCTTAACCCATTTTTGGTTTCCTAAAGAAATACGACGGATCCAACTTTAAGTGCATTTAGGTGCATTTCTATTTTTACTCCCCGTTTGGATAAGGCTGAGACATTTGGAAACGTTTAATACGATCGGGCTTATTTTTCCAATTGAATATATACATTTCCTCATTTAAGTTTTGATGTACTCACTCGTAGGATTTGGTAACATTTGAACCAAGTAAATAATATTTGGTAAATAAGTGATTTCAAAACTGTGACCCGACCAAGAACAGTTATATTTCATTTTCGCCAAATATACATCATATACAGTTAAAAAAAAAGTAAGCCCCCCCTGACAAATGTGCATTTTTCTAGACAAGTTAGGCTCGTTAACCTGTTACAAAAATGTAAATGTACACGGAAATGTTACGCATTTAATGACCAAAAAGGTTTCACACAGCAGTTAAACTTCTCCCTGAAACGACGTCATTTATTAAATTTGATGACAAATTAAAAATGACACTTTTGCATAGGGCTTTACCAGTCGAGAAAATCAAGTTTTAAAGATTTGTTTAAAGATTCTTTTCCCCTATTACTGAACATCCGATTCCCATAAATTTGGTACCACGTGATAGCTTAGAGTTTCTTCTTTCCATTGGTATCAAATTAAGTACCAACATTCCCGTTATGACGTCACTATGACGTCATAAGTTGAGGAAAGTATAAAAATACTGGATATAGGGTGGAAAATTGATAGTTCGCAATATTTCCGACTCAAAAAATGTAGCACTAAAACTCTCTGAGTATAAAACTAGTCATATCCCATTAAAGAGAGCAAAAACCGTATGGAAATCGGATATTCCAAACTTTTTTGGTCAAAAAACACATTTTCTCCTATTCTACACTGTGTACTATGGAAATTGATAGTTGTGCTGACATGTGAACTTTATAACGTCAGCCTGACGTAATTCTAGGCATGTTGGTACTTGTTTTGGTAGCAATGGAAAGAAGATGAACATAGCTATCCATTGGTACCAATATCAAGTGTCTGTGGTATTCTTGTGTTGTACTAGGCCTGTTGGTACTTCTCCGTCCGGGATTTTCGCAATTGTTAAATCCTATGCACGAAAGTGTGTTTTTAATTCGTCATCAAATTTAATAAATTACGTCATTTCAGGAAGAAGATTAACAATTGTGTGATTTTTTTTGCACATTACATGTGTAATATTGCAGTAAACATTTTACATTTTTATAACAGGTTAAGGAGCCTAACTTTTCCAGAAAAGTGTACCTTTGTCAGGGGGGGCTTATTTATTTTGAACTGTTTATTTACCATGGATTTAAAAGCCTTTTGATAGTTAATATCTAACATATCTGACATATAAGTACTAAAAGTAATACACAACATATCAAAGACGCCACTGAAATTCTATTTCAGTTTTTAATGTTGACCTATTTGTAAGAGTCTATTTGAACCAATACAAATTGCTACTAACAGTTTTTTAATATTAATTTTTAGCCCTGATATATGGTTGAATTTACCTAAAACTCTCTTAGTGTTAATATTTCTACACACAGTAAAAAAATATACGGTGATAAAAGGTCACCTTGTTTACAACCACCAAGAATGGGAATTGTTTGGAAACATTACCATTTATAACCACTGAAGAATTGGCATCATTATACAATGTACTAAAATCATTTTATTTTATTGTTTTTAAAATAAACTCGTGTGAAAGAGTACCAAATTGTTTATCCAAACTGATAAATAGGAGCATGCCCGGTTTTGAAAGTAGATATAGTCCGCCGGGAGCCACAGTCCAGACTCCATAGACGATAACGGAATAAAGCGTGAAATTAATGTTGCGTGCAACTGAATCGAGTTGCCCTATTCTTTACTGTAGTAGCCGGACTATGGGTACGACGGATTTTGTGTACTTCTGTATAATTGATTAGATCATAAATAAGGCGAATATTTATATGACAAAACGGCTTGTTTTAATGCGACTATTCTGTAAAATCGTCGATTTGATACACCATTAACGATATCGATGATTAAACGCATTTTAATTAGAAGCAAGATTAAATTGTATGAGAGCAACGAGAATAAATAATAACGTATTTTAATAGGTCACGTTGGTGTGAATTTTACTATAATTTTGTACTGCGGTAGGCCCATAATAACCTTGCCAAAAAGAGTTTGTACAAAATATTGTGATGGTTTCTAGGCAATATTGACCTGCTAATTCCAGATAGTGATGATGCAATTTTGTCAACTTGAGCGGGGTAAAGGAACATGGACAAATTTCGTAAATATTTCATCTGATTTTAAGAATTAAAAAAGTATAGCTTTCTATACCTACAACCTTTTATGTTTGCACGACAGGCCAAAAACTGTTCAAGGCCATCAAGGAGTAATATTTATATTAATCCGATTGGTTTCAAATTGGTTTCGAATTGTTCGTAAGGGAATGTTACAACAGCACATTTACTTTATGTTCATCAGCTAAAATATACAGTTTGAGTCAACAAAAAAACCTGAACCCTGATTGTGTCCGTCATTTTGAATTTGTAACATATTATATCATCGGAAAGCATAGTTCATTATCATTCACATCGGGTAGGTTTTGACCGAGCTACAGTCGTTTGAATTTGCGTTTTGTTCACGGATTCACATTAAAACGAACGGCGTTATATTCAGCGAAGCAAATCAGTGTCGAAAAGGAATCGGGCTATTAATTGACCGTAGAATAAATGTGACGATATTTGACTATACGAAATTCAGTAACAATTTACAATCGATGCCCTCTAATCCTTTCTACGTCCTCATCACTCATAACATCATTATACTAAATCATAACTATCAATAGAAAAGTCAGTTAACCCTTTAAATGCTAACAGCATTCACATTTGATTGCAATTGACTTTGCGCCTTCCCTGTACAAGCCTTTGGGAAATATGGACCGTTGTTACTGACCACAGGAAAAATAAAATATTGTCAAAAATAGCCAAATTTTGGTTATATTATTATGTGCTAATTGGTTTCTTCACTGAGAGCAGATATCAACACCTACATGTATCCCAATGTATTTTGTTGATGCAGGGTCGTGAAATCTTGACACATTTTGAAAACAATGATTTGCCCTTAATTTGGAGACGATATAACAAAACTCATTTTTTTATTTCATCTTTTGTGATGTCTTATGACCCCTCATGTGTGGTGTAAGAGAAAGTGGTTTTCACCCCTGTTAATTTACCCCCTTCCATATCTCAAAATGCTCAAAGATGGAAAAGTTGCATTATCAATATTTGAATCAGCAGGTCAATGCTGCCTGGAAAGCAGCAAATCATTTCGTGCAGACTGTTTTTCAAGGTATATGCAAAGGCTATGGTTCTACCGCTGGATTAATTTCAGCCAAGGTACCTTGATTAGATTAGGTGGTGCACCCGTCAATTAACCATAGGGTACTATGGCTGCTGAAATCGCCAATAAAGAAGTGAGGTTTGGTGGAGTTCCCAAGGCTGAGTTGAGGGTGCTTGAAATGTACTGATGGAGGTTTGTACACAGATGTAACTATGACAGAGATGAGCTCAATGGTGAGGACTTCGTCATCAGATATTGAGAATTGATGGTGAGGGACTTTTCGTCATCAGATATGGAGAATTTTTTTTGGTAGATGGAAATGTTGTCTTCTTTGCAACATTATCATTGAGTGACTGTAAGTCGCATTTTTCCATGAAATAATACCGTTTTTTACGCTTGAGCTGCTGGCAGTTCAACGTGTAACGTCGGACATCACTTATTCAAAGGTGCCACACTCACAAAAACAGAGTTGAAAGGTGACCTTTTTTTGGTTTTAAAAATGTTAGCTCAATTTCTTTTCTCAACATGGTATGAAAATGCATACCTCTTGCTTGAACAGTGCAAAAACAGACAAAACTGCATTAATTATCAACGTGTAACAACGGACACCACAGTTACGACGCGTCTTGAATCCATTTTTGTGCTAATCGAAATCTGAGCAAAACTTTATTGTCTCTAAATGCTGTTAGATTTGTACCTGCATCATATATTCTTCAATTAAAATTGATATAGAGGTCCATTTGAACAAAAATATGGAAGTCACACACACTTCCAATATGTAACAACATTTAGTAGACGTTGATTCTTTGGCACTTATAGAAATACTCCTGGCACAAAAAGTATCTCGGCATGTTTTTTCGATCAGTACTCTGGACTGCCTGCCAAAGTCAGACGCATTTTGAAAGTTTTCGAAAATACATTTTGGTGCCTAGCTCTTGCTCTTTCATTCATTTCATACCACCTGGCTTTGTAAAAAGCGTGCAGAAGGCCTGAGATAGAACGTCCCGAACAGACGCCAAACCTCCAACCAAAAGTTGCAGTTTTGGGATTTTTTCAATGGGTATTGCAGTTGTCCTGTGGACACGAACACCGCGGACGAATAAAAAAACAATACATATTGCAAGAGGCTCTCCTCCGCTCGCTCAATCGGTCGGAAAACCTCTTGGTGTATAAATCAATACACACGTACATGCGCTGTACCACACACCACTGACCATTGAATAATTCAAAAACCTGCCACTTTTTGGTTTGGGGGTTTTGCGTCTTTCGGGCACTCTATCTCAGCCTTTTTGCACGCTCTCTTGCAAGGCACAATGTGTTTTCTTTTGAAAGAGTCAAGATCTAGGAGCAAAACTTTCAAAAACTTTCGAAACTTCAAATGGGCTCAACTTTGGCACAATACTGATCAAAAAATACGCAGTACTTTTTGTGCTCAGGTGTATACATGAAAAACGAAGAATATTTTAAATGGTTGATCTGTTCATATGTTTTTTCCTATATTCTGCCCACCTATATCAATAAAAGGAAGTAAACACATTTTTCTTGTCATTTACAACTTATTTCTGATTGTTCACCTTTCTATGTCACAAAAGTCCCTATATTTAAAACCACCGGACACCATCGTATTCAGTGAAATTAACGAAAATGTTATAAATAATTTGCAACCCGTTGGTTGCCAATTATGAAAGCCCTTTGTTTAGGTCCACATTGACCATTAATCATTATAAAAACTGTTTTGGTCTAATTAAGATAACCATTTTGTGATCACACATTCAAAAATGTGATTGAGGACATTTTCATGGAAAGACCCATATGTTAGAACTGCGCTGTAAACACGCGTCTTGCTCGCAATTTTACGCTAATGCATTTTCTGACTAATACAAAATGAAAGTTTAGGTGTTGAATTTTGGGGTATCTGTTCGTGCGGGGCTCCTAGAAAGTTATTTTATTTTGTTAAAACATCTTATACCCATTATTGAATATTTATAGTCAATCAAACCCCCTTAATTCTGTCTGCAGGCCTAAAAATGCCAGAATCTTATCATTTTACATATCGAAGGGTTAAAAAATGGCTACACAAAAGAGCAAACACCCGTAAATTCTTGGTTAAAATAAACATCGCGTGTGATGAACATCTAAATTTGAAGAATAACAATACCAAATGAAACATCAATATTCCATTTTTACCAGAACATATCACGAGTGAAGGGCTTCCCGCTCAATTTCAATAACAAACAAGTTTATTCTTCCTTGACCGCACGACATTCCCCTTCAATTCAGAGCCGGGGTATTCCCCGGGGAGGGGGCATTTGTATTCAAAGGTGATTATGATGCGTGAACATTGGCGTCCAAATGCCACCTAAACACGTATTTTCCAACCGGACTAAAAACATCCCTAAACAAATTTTTGTCTGTTTTATTGCTACCATAACACTTTTTTTGTAAGTTTTTTGCTACCTAAACAAGTATTCAATGCATTGTGTTGAATATACCCTACCCTAACTAGGCTTTGTTCATGTTGTTTTACTTCCAAAGTGCAATACTTTTTTATGATTGTGATCTCGCGTACATCATCACAATTTCAGGGTTAACGAAAAAACATACCTTTTTTTCATATTTTGCTGTT
>JAMKCH010025215.1:0-20409 GCA_023653785.1 Ophioderma brevispina
AAATTTCAGCAAGAATCCGAGAATTGATTCTCGCAGAGATACTCGTAAACTGATTTGCGTGAATCAATGTTGATTCTCGTAAACTTCAGAACTTAACAAGATGATTCCCGCAAAATTTGTTTGGGGAATCAAGACTTATTCTCGCACACAGCAACAAATTTCTACCCCCGAGTCAGTGGCTTTAGAGATGGCATCCCAAATGCTTACACGTCATTTGGAAAGCCATCTAAAAAGAATACCAACAGACTAGGCTTGTTTTGACTAATTTAGATGCATTTTTCATGCTGATTTTGAATATGCCCTGTAAAATTGATAATTCTGACCTTTTTGAAACAAAGATTGACAAATATTGATCTTTGATCGACTGGAGACGCTTGCCGTGTTCAAAGGATTAAAAGAACTGACATCAAACATCATTAACTTGGGTGGTCTCTTGTACATGAAAGTTAGCATTTATTTCTCCAGTTAACTTCAAATGTACTTTATTTTCCCCATCAGCTTAACAGCGAGTATTATTGACAAATAGTACACATTGGAAGGTGATTTTGATAAATCAATTCTGCACTCTTTTCCATCAATAATTTGCAATTGTGTGGATTGATTTTGTGCAAGTGTGTGATGTGTGTGTATTTTTTATGCACAATGGTGAAAGAGCCAATTATCAATTTTCTTTATTTAAGTGTTTTATTTTTCACTTCAAATGTGATTAGAAAGTGACAACTTCAATCTGAATCAAAGAGAGCCAAAAAAATTGAAGAATCATTGATTGCACTAAACATCTAGCAGTCAAATGAGGCATTCGATTATGTGCCACCCAAATGGGTTTGTTACAGTTTTCCAGAGAAAAAAAATTAGACATGGGTCCGTGTTTAGAACTTTAAAGGGGGAAATCCTGGATGTGAGAAAGCTTTCCATGCATGTCCTTTACAGGCCTTGAAATGTGTCCAGTAGTAATGGGCAGAAAACCCGGTTATTCCTCCACGTGGGCCAAATTAACCAGGCAGAAAATTCTCTCAGCGAGTACCCAATTTGCATTTTTTCATAAGTTTGTTTTTTCTCTTTATGTGTTTTATTTATCAAAACTCAGAAAAATAGGACCAAAGACAAACTCATTCTCATACCACACACCTCACACCATCTTGATGTTGCCATGGCATTACAATAAAGTGTACAGGGCCTTCAACAAAAAAAAGGAGAGCTTTCTTTTAAAAGTTAACTTTGTCACTGTGATTAATCTATATTGTCGATCAAATTAAAAAAGTGGAAGTCAAATAAAAGGCCATTACTGGTAGGTCTTAGTCTTTCAACCATTTAATTCAATACAAACAAATAGTCAATAGGCTTATTGCTGGTGTACATGTAAACCATGGCCATATGGGCCTGGCTAAATACTGTATAAGTGGAAATTTCCGCGTACAGATATTTTCACAATTTTAACAGTTTTGCAAAATGTGTGAGAATTTAACGGTATTGACATCAATGCAATACAAATCTATTGCAAAAGTTATTTTCGTGAGTTTTTATTTTGCGTTTTTATGTTCACTCGCGAAATTCGCGAAAATAAAAATGTCCACTTATAGTACAGTAAAACATTGATTTGGGAAAGGATTGATGTATAAACATGTTGAAATCTATGCCATTTTGTATTTCTCTCATTTTTTTTGGTGTCATCTGCAAGTTGGTAGTGTGCGTGTTTGTCTGTTCTGCCAAATTGTTAACCCTAAACATAATTGCCCACTGTTCCCACATGCACAAATTTTCCTGGCGTGTTTCATTCCTGTTAAGATCTCTTATATTAAAATAGCCATCAGTACCAATGTACAATTTCTAGAACCCACAAATTATCCACTTGTTTTAAAATAAATTTTAAAGAAATGGCTTGCACAGAATTTGATTTTTTAAATGACCTCTATTTGAAAGCAATTTTTCAACATGTACAGTGTATTGCAATATTTAAACTTGGTTCCAAACCTTCAACCATGTGAAAATATTTTTTTTAAATGTCCAGAAACAGAAAAGCAGACATACGCAGAGATGCCAACTCTCCCGTTTTCCGCGGGAGTCTCCCGGTTTTTCGTTTGTTCTCCCGTCTCCCGATTTTGCTAGCAAATCTCCCGATTTTCCGTATATAATGAAAGAAAATAAATTAATAAAGAACAATAAAGTTAAGGAAAGAGGGCAATATCTTTTCAGAGTGAATAAAAGAACATAGATTTGAAAGATTTTCAATTTATAAAGTCTGTTAAACTGGTTTCCGACATCGTTTTTCTCCCGACTTTCGGATGGTTCACTCCATTAATATTTTGATATAACCATTTAACTGCTGTATGCTAAATGTCTTCTGATGGTATTTTAGTTAACTACTTAACTGAGTCTGCAACAATCAAAGGGATATACCCACGGAACAATGCATTGTTATAAGCGGTTTTGTTTGAGTTTTCCCAATCTTAAAAGTGTCAGGCCTGGATCATTTTTTCATTTACTTTTTAAGAAAACCCTATAAGCCGTAGTTCATAATCTACTGACAGGTCTAAATGGGTTGCCATACGGTGGAGCCTCTGTTCATTTTTTTCCTGAAAAGCTGTATTTTAAAAGAGCTCTATCTCATATGCAGTTCATATGTGCATAGGTAGCTAAATTTTCAAGTTAAAGCCCTTTAAAGTTTAGACTTAGTTTTTATGTGCTAACTGTACTTAAACATATTCTCCATTTGGCTTGTGTTCATAATCAATACTGAACAGTTCCTTAAATGGGGAGGACAGTCAGATGGCGGAACTCCCATTTTTTTCAGGAGTGTTATTCAAAGAGCTCTCTCAGATGGCACTTGTCAAATTGTGATCCTTCAAATTTTTGGACTTTCCTCCTTTTTCATGTATATAAAAAAATTCTCAGATGACTTATTTTCTACTGACAGTTCCTTAAATGGGGCTGTCGGAAGGGGGCGGAGGGTCGGTCCATTTTTTCAGTTTTCTGGACAAGCTGCTTTTACAGACAGCTCTAAATCTCATGATGCATTCCATATGTGTTTAGGTAGCTTCTAGTTTTCAAGTTCTGAGCTTTTAAAGTTAGCCTTTTTTTTTTTTTTTTAATATTTGCAATTTTTTAGTGAAAGGTTAAAAAAATATACTGATTTTGGTCTATGGAATACTGACAGCTGTATTCCAAAGTTGGCATGTCTGTATTAAGGGCTCCAAAGTGCTTTAAAAAGCAATAGACATGCAGAGCTTAGGGGCTTTCGCCCCCTCGAACCGACCGGTGCATTGCCCCTGACCCCTGGCGCGTGAGGGGCTGTCGGTCGCGCAAGTGCTCCCTCGCAAAATCCTCCCTTTTGTGTCGCCTGCCCTAAGGCAGGAAGACACATAGGGATCACTTTGTCCAATGTAGTTGTCTGTTGTTGATGATGTTCTGTTGATGTCTGTTGTGAAAAAGGGTTTAACAAATTTGCAATGTATATCCACATACTTTGATGATTTAAAAACCAAACTTGGATCACGGGTGCAACATGGCAATCCCCCCTTGTTTGATGAAGGTCAAGGATCCATGCCAAGGTCAGTCAAGGGAGGTAAGTTTGTAAAATAGGCTAAAAGGTAAATTGACCTCACTAAAAGTTGAGTCAATTGGAACCAACTTTTGAATCATAGGTGCAACATGGGATCCCTCATTGGTTTGATGGTCAAAGGTCCACATGCAGGTCAAAGGGTCATGTGAGGTAAAGTTGTAGAATAGGCGAAAATGTAAAATTTTTTTTTGACCTAATGAAAAGTTGAAGTTCATTGGAACCAACTTGAGTCAGAGGCTGCAACATGGGGATCCCTATTTGTTGTGAGGTCAGAGGGCACCTGTGCAATGCAAGGTCATGGGTGAGTTAAAGTTGTAAATAGGCTGAAAATGTACAATTGACCGCATGTTTAGGTCTTATCATCCTAACCCGCGACTGCAGGCGACACAACGGTCCGATGACCGATGTTTTTTTTAATTCCATGTTGGCATCTCTGCGATACGTAAAGAAGGAAATTGTATGTAGTGCACTCTGTGGAAACAGCAAGTTAATCTAGCACCGTTTGTACAGAATGGAATTGTGTGGAATGAGGTGCTGTATAGATCAATGCCTCATGCTTGTATATACGGCTCATCAATGATCAGAGCGTCATTGTGAAGGGTGAATGTAAATGGGGAATGCACTCTCCTAGTACTGAGTGGGGCCAAATCATTGGCTATAGGAGTCAAAAACGCTGCTGAGCATGGGGGACAACCGTCACACAATCGCATGGGTGGTGACCACGAGATTGAGATATGGGAAGGACAGTCGGGATTGCGGAAGTTAGCCGTAAACTTAGTACCTATTCATAATTAAATTACAGGACTGGACTGTCAACGACAGACCACAACAACGAATGATCGTATTGCTAGATCAATTCATCAGAATGGGGTAAAATTTTACCCATCTGATTTCAGCTTTAGATTTAGAAGCCTAAAATGTTCTTCTTGTACATACTTAATTTGTAATCATCAGGAAAAATTGGATAAAAAAATCAGATGATTTTTGAGCATTTTACACTTCAATCTAAATATTTGAACCTTTGAAGCCAAAACTCTTTTTTTGCTGGAGCGAGGGCCCATCACACTTTGCATTGAAGCTGTAAGGACACCACCTCGTTGTGTCACTTTCATGCAGCATGATTTCTGAAGTTTGAATAAATTCGCATCCGTGCTTCTGTAGTGTAGTAAGTCCAATACAAAGCCTTGTAAATCCCTATAAATATCCCAGGAAGGTAGCCCTAGCATGTATTGATTCTGTTTCCTATAGTACACTGGTTAAATTGAATGAGCGTTTAAAGTAGCCTTTGGAATTAACCTTTTGCATGTCTTTCTGATGTCAAAATACTGATTTTTGGTTATGGAATACTGAAAAGCGTATTCCAAAGTGGCAGGTCTTATTTAAGGGCTCCAAATGCTTTAAAGCCAATAGAAATGCAGGAGATTTAGGGGCTTCGCCCCCTCGCCAGACCGGGGCATTGCCCAGGACACTGGCCGTGAGGGGCTCGGTCGCGCAAGTGCTCCCTCGCAAAATCTCCCCTTTTGGTGTCGCCTGCTATAAGGCAGGAAGACACATAGGGATCACTTTGTCACCTGATAGTTGTTGGTGATGATGTCTGTTGATGTCTAGTGTGAAAAAGGGTTAACATTTGCAGTAATATCCACATACTTGATGGATTTAAACCATTGGATCACAGGTGCAACATGGCATCCCCACTTGGGATGAGGTCAAAGGTACATGCAAGGTCAAAGGTCATGTGAGGTAAGTTAACATAGGCTTGAAAAATGTAAAATTGACTCAATGAAAAGTGAAGGTCAATTGGAACCCAAACTTGAATCATAGGTGCCAAACATCGGGATCCCTCATTTGTTATGCGGTCAAAGGATCAAATGCAAGGTCAAAGGTCATGTGAGGTAAAGTCTGTAAAATAGGCTGAAAATGAAAATTGACTCAATGAAAAGTTTGAAGTTCAATTGGAACCAAAACTTGAATCTAGGTGCAACATGGGATCATGATTTGTTGATGAGGTCAAAGGGCACATGCCAAGGTCAAGGTCATGTGAGGTAAAGTTGCTAAATAGGCTTGAAAATGTAAAATTGACATCATGATTAGGCTATCATTAACTAACCGCGACGGCAGGCGACACAAGCGGTCCCGAGGACGATGTATTTTTTTAATTCCAAGGTTGATCTCTGCATACGTAAGAAGGAAACTTGTATGTAATTGCAACTCTGTGGAAAAATGCAAGTAATCTAGCAGTTTGAGAAACAGAATGGAATTGGTGTAGATGAGGTGCTGTAGAAGAGCAATGACCAGGATGTATATGACCTCATCATGATCACAGATCAGGCAATGAAATGAATAAATCACTCTATAGACTAGGGCCATTGGTGGAGACACTGATCTGGACCCGTCACAACTCCATGTGCCGTGATGTAATGATGCAAGTCTTGCAGTTCCTAACTTAATATATTTTAGGAGAGAGAAAAAGTGATGTTTATTTTTCAAAGGGTAAATTTCTCATCTGATTTAAGGCTTTAGATTTATTTTTTTTTTTTTTTTTTTTTTTTGCGCTAAATGGGTGCTTCTTGTAACATACTTATTTGAATCATCAGGAAAATGTGGATAAAAAAAATCAGATGATTTTTGAGCATTTTATCACTTCAATCTAAATATTGGAAATACCTTTGAAGCCAAAACCAATTTTTTTTGATGGAGCGAGCATCACACTTTGCATTGATAGATGTCAAGGACACTCAACTCGTTTGTCACTTTCATGGAAGCATGCTTTCTGAAGTTTAATCAAATCGCATCAGGCTTCTGTAGTGTAGTAAAAAAGTCCAATACAAGCAATTGTAAATACCTATAAAGATATCCCAGGGATAGGTAGGCCCTGCATTGTAGGGATTCGGTTCCTATATACACTGGTTAAAGTGAATGAGGATTGTTTCACTTAGACTAGCTACCTGTAGTACAAGACGAATAGTTTTCTTCCCAGAATGCATTTCTTTCCCCATCCCAATTTTTGTGCCGGTTGTGAATGAGTTTATAGTGACAAAAAGTACAAGATTGCAAGTGGGAGGATTTCTGGTCATTAAGTACTTTTTGCACTATACAAAATCATGTGACAACCAGTGCAAAGAATGTATTGGAAGAAATGTATTGGGGAGATACAATCTACCTCCTCTTTGTAAGTGCACTCAATTTCAAAATCCGTATGCAGATTTTAGAGAAACACGGGTGTAATGGTCATGGCTCAAAAAGTGGGAATTGGGACGCTCCTTACCAGAAGTTGGCCATTTGGAGGGAAACTTGGCCATTTGGAGGGAAATTATACATAAGATATAGTGGGAAATTGTTAGAATTGAAGAACATCTTCCGGGAAATTTACATTTTTTCAAGCCCTGGTAATGGTGAAAACAGGGGTGTGATCATGGTGGCTCCTGGTGGCAAATGAATAGGCATTAATTCAGTGTTTTATAGGGTGATTGCGCTCGGTCTTGCCTCTTAGTATGTACATGTTAGTTGGATAGCACGTCCCCTGCAACACATTAAGAATTGGACATGGCATTTTTGATATTTTAGCAACATTTTGATTTTGGTTGGTTCTCCAAGATTTGAACCTGTCAAGCTTTAGGGAAGAAAAATACCAATTTTATAATGACTGTCAAGGTTAAATAGGGATTGAAAGGAAAGGGAATGCAAAAAAAAAAACCTCTAATTTCATTGCAATCAGTAATAGTTCAATAGTGAGGCGATGAAGAGCGCCATCCAGCTGGAATTATTCCTCGGTCGACAATTTGGGTACTGTCGGATGCAGCTTTTAATAGTCGATTACGTATCTAAAATCGGCCAAAATGACTTGGGGAAAATTTTTACAAAAAACATAAAAGATGCCACTTTTTGTGTAAATTAGCGCAAAAGAATTCTAAAAAAAACAAATCCAGTTAAAGCGCTAATACGCGGGCGTCATACATGATGCGTGCTGCGTTTAATACACTCTAAAAGAAACGGACGCGTTCTAATTTTTAAACGCAGAAGGTTTTCACTATTTTAAGTATCTTAAAGGCATATTGATGGAAACATTTAACAATTTCCTTTTTTATCAGTAACTGGGTCCAAACACAGTGAACGGTGGTTAATTTACAATTTTATAACACTTGACTTTAATCAAACGAAGTTTGCAAGTGTTCACAGTGTGCTCACACGTTGCAATTTAACGCCCCAATAAAAAACAAAAAAAAAAAGGATGTGTTCAAAAAACGTTACATTTGAACGCATCCTTATTGTTCAGTTGTTGATAATTGAGTGTTCTAGAACACGTGCTGACACTTTTAAAACACTTTTTTCCAACGTAACACTGTCAAGTGTTCAAAAACTGTTACATTTGAACGCATTGAAATATAGCTCAAATATGTGTTCAATTGTTTAACACTAGTGAGCAAATGTGACACTTGGAAAACTTGAATGATTAAAGTCAAGTGTAATAAATGTAATTAACCACTTTTCACATGTTTTGGGACACAGGTTACTGATAAAAAAGGAAATATGGTTAAATATTTCCAGAAATGCCTTTAGATAAACCTTAAAAAGAGCTTAAAGGTCCCATGGAAGGGGTACGGCGGAGCAGGTATTTCTTAATTCTACATTTTCGTACCTCAACAGTATCTGATCATATCGCAACACAGTTTAAAAGTGCACATCGGGAAAGGGTTAAATTTCACGGATCAATATACCCAACTGACAGGGCCTTCCCCTGTTTTCGCGAACGCGTATCAAGATGCTTGAGTTGCATTTGACCCCGTTTAATGGCGTCAGAGTTTTTAACAAGTGTAACAAAAACTCACACGGGGCTAACCGCACAGCGCCACTCCTGATATCTCTCCGTGGCGTTATTTGTATGGGAACTTGAATTAAGGTTATAAAGCTATTCGGTTTCTGATTCGCCTTGACAGTACGGTCGCCGCTGGTTTACCCGTAGACACTACAGCGAAATTCTCAGTCGTATTTTAAGCACCAAATCAAGAACAATTATGCCATATGATACAACACGTACGAGCCCTATACCACGAGAAGTCAACTGTGTACGTAGGCAAGAAAACTTGGCCACGCGCACGTCCGTTCCACGATGACGATCATGGCGCGGTTAGAGTATCGCGTGTTGTTACTCGGCGTCACTTCCGGGTCAAAATCTGCCAGGCGAAATCCTTTCGTTTTGGAATTTCCTTTTGAAAGCTTGTCCAAAAACACATGATATTATGGCCCATTTTTGCTCAAAATCATGCAGATATTACATGCTACCACTAAAACTAGAATGAAAACCATGGTTTGGTGGTTATTATAAGTATGTTTAAAGCATGTCCATGGAATTTAACACCTTCTGGTGTTGAAAAACTAGAACGCGTCCGTTTCATTTAGAGTGTAGACACGCTGTAAATTCGTCTGACTGATATTTCAGTACGCGCGGCTTTCGTAATACATTTGTAAAATGCATTGCACAATCAATGAAATTGACTTTTTATAGGTGTGTGTCGGGGTATATTGTGTGCGTTTTCTTTTTTGATATGTCTGAAGCAAGGTTAGGGATAGGGGTAGCCTATAGATGACATTTTAGCGGTTAAAGACATTTAAAAGCGTCACACACAAAGACAAACAAACAAAATGTTGGGCCCTACAAAGCAAAAGTCGCACCAAGTTGCGTGTATAGTTATCGAAGATTAGTTACACGCCGCCAAATATTCATCACCAAAAGTCCATCCATCCAAGACGATATTCCATGATTGTATTGTTTATATTGTTATCAGTTGCAAAATGAATAGACAGAGAAAATTAGAATTTATTAAAACTACAGATTGGTTTTCATTAAATTGGCTGACTACTAATCATTTGTGAACAAAATATAGAACTTATAATTTAGCATAAAAATGAATCACATTCTATGATTTCTCAACATAAAAAACGAAATGCGGTGAAACTTCCAGAAAAAGAGAATACACGCGTACTTTTGGGAAGTTAGTTGGAACAACTTTTTTTTTCACTCATATACAGAATACATCAATATTATGGGGTTGGATTATATAGACAACATATCGATGGATAATGTAAACTTTCGACTGGGCGCGCATGCATGATGCATCAATACCATTTCCATCAGCAAAGGAGCTATAAGATGAAAGGACTTCTATGGGTGAGAGCAATTCCTGCGAATCGTTATACAGCCGACCGTCATGCACATGTCATGATTTGTTTGGGGGGTCACAACTCGAAATTGGACCTAAGTTGTAAAAAGGCGATCTTACCCACCCCCCCCATACAAAGTGGTCCTTTTGTGGAAATTTGACATAAGTTGTAAAAAGTGGACATCTTTTGGACTTTTTAACATCCTCATACAAGTGATTGTCACACATGCGTCATTTTTGTCTCTAAATGCTGGATCTTTTTACATAAAAACAGAACGAAATTGGACCTAATATATGCCATAGTTAGTGCAGTTAGTGTCCACTGTAAACGGGCCTCGCCCTTTTGGCCCACCCAACCAAATCATTGTGACATGATTCCATTCATACGTTGCACGGATGTAAATGATTCCCTCTTCACCAGGGCCACCCATCCATCACTGATCAATGACATGCTATGGATGAGCGATTACCCACACACCGTGCATGAACAATGGCGAGTAGGCCTGTTTCTACACAAGTTGGAAGCCTTGTTAGAATGGTCGTTTCGGATCTTTTTCCAGCAACGTATGTCAACCAAATTACACCACCTTATAGAAAATAAGATTATCTTGGTTGTCAGCTTCTCCGAAGAGTATATGTCTACCTTTTGTCCTGCTCTTGATCTGCCCAGCAATCACTGGTATATTTGCCATAGAATTAGCATTATACCCTACCAAAATACCACACTTTAATAAATTAACCATTTTCGGATTTTTCTGATGTTTCTATCATAATAAATTCACATATGGTTTTATTGATATAAGCTATTCTACAATTAGAGCTCTAACTTAAGAAAATTCGTTGAGCACTTTCTCGCAACGACGTGAGTTTTCTCATGTCCTATACGTTTAAGCACAGAGTACGCATAACAGGTCATAGGCCTATTGAATGAACTGTGTGCACAGTGAATAGGGAAAATGGACAGTAACTGCAAGATGCCCCTTTTGTGGAAGTGGAATCGCAACCCTCCCCCCCCCCCCTCTTATACGGGCCTGAATCGTTATACATTCCAAAAGGTATTCAATAGCCCAACAGTCAGCCCGACTTATTTCAAGATACAGAGGTATCAGTCACATGTTTTCCAAAGTACATTACTGTCAACTGCTCTTTCTTATTATGGATGGCGGGGGGGGGGGGGGGTGAGAGAGGGAAGTTTGGACCAGGATTCATTAATTTGAACAAACGCAACAAGTTTCGTTAGAAGGCTGACCCCCGTGCCTCTAAAAAATAAGAATGATCGAAATTTCCAATTAAGCCGTTTTCTCCTGTCCTGCCGTATTGATAAGCGATAAGGCGACGAAAATAAACCCTGTTTTACGGGCCCGACCGACCCTGATTTTTCACTTTTGCAGAATTTTTTTTTTTTAGTTTTTTCCAAAAATCATGTAAAATCAGTCCTGTTTTATTTTTTAGCCCATTTCAATTTTGGCCAATTTTTTTTAGAAAATTTGTAAACAAATTTCCATTTTTTCTCTTGATTTTTCAGATTTTAGGGCTATTTTAGGCCAATTTTGAGCTCCAGAAAGAAAAAAAAAAAGAAAAGAAAAAATCGCCCGACCGACCGACCCTACCGAAAGGCCGCTCGCCCGTAAAACAAGGTTTTCTTTTCGTCGCCTAGCAACAAACATTTTTTAAATGTCAACTAACGGGGGGGGGGGGGGGGGGACTGAATAAGAATCAGTATATTCTCTATTAAAACTATGTGAATTTTGTATTCTCCTAACGACGATGCTTTTTTTTTAGGTTTTTTACTGTATACCACCTCGCTAACGAAACTAGCATTGTTACGTCTTTTTTTGGGGACTTCATAGGGCTTCATCCGATTACGGACAGTGATGTACCATAGAAAATTTACATGGGAATTGCTCTATAACCAGGTGATAACCTTAATGTTCCATGCTTAAAGAACTTTTAATCTTATTTTCGCCCTCAAATGACCTCACTACTTTTTTCTTTATTCCCTTGGAATTATTTCCCCAATTTGATATTATTCAGTGATATTTCTCGGCTATTTCAAATTGATAAAAACCAAGGCCTGCATAACGGTAACATGAGGACTGTGTCTGGTCTTTGTAGGCCTATTAAAATGTTAATTTTCTTTCCAAGTTTACGTTAAAACGTTCTAAAACTTGCACCTCATTTTGATCATTAAGCACACACGACATACACGCAACACACACCCGACACACACAAACACGCACGAAAATAACAAATTTGCCCTTGGAAGTTTGATTCTTGGGATTTTGCCGAAATCATGTCCAGGAGCATATATTTTCAACTCGTCTTAAAGGGGGATTCATTTTATGTGTGCGCGTATTCCGTTAATGTTATATTGAAGTATTACAAAAGAACGACTTCTTTCCGGCTGGATTGCGTGGCATGTGTCTGTGGGCGCTCGTCTTGTATCTAAAGGTGGGTTCGAATTCCCACTCCAGGAAACAAATGTAGTTTATGATTTTATTTGTATTTTAGAGTTGGAGATTGGAATCATAAAAACATCAGAGTTGTGGATTGAAGTAGAAAAATATGAATAGCGGCCTTATGAGATAATAAGGACTGGTCCTGGTCCTGGAGAAGTGATTTCGGGCCAGAATCTCCGACTTGCTGGACGTTTTATAGCTTCTTTTTATCGTGCTCGAATATAAATTATGCCCACCTTAACTGTGGGCACGAAAGTACAGCGGATGAATATCAGTCATATGAAATTCAATGCGCCAATGCCCATAAAACGCAGCAAACGCGTCACGTTTGACGCTCGAGTATTAGCGTTTCAAGCCGTTGCATTTCCGTTGCGCTATACGCGTCACCGTTTTAACCAGCTTGTTTTTAGAATTCTATTTCCGCTAGTAACAAAAAAACAACTCTGTAGTTGCTCGTTAAAAAAAATTCCCCAAAGCCGATTTTGGACGATTTTGGATATGTGATATCGGATTAAAAATGCACCCAACAGTACCAAAATTGTCCGACCTAGGAATTAATTCGAGCTGAACTTCCCTCACGACTGAACTATACGACTATGGCCCAGACTACTAGATTGTTAGAGGAGTAAAACTATTCACACCCACTTTATTTGCCTGCAGAAAATGTGCAAATTAAAATTTTTTTTTTTTAAAAAATGGGGGGAATGTGATTAAAGGAGAACTCATTTTCTAGACCATCCATTGCTTGCTATCATTGCATTAAGTGGCATTTTATAAAGGGTTGGAGCTCAGAGGAAGGCAACTGTCTCATGGCTCATTGATTTCTTTGCTTCAAAGTTTATTTATTTTTTCCTGTTGTTAATATTGGAAAATCTCTTTTCGATATATAATTACTCAAATGGTAATGACTTGTACGGTGCAATATCCTGTTTTTGTGCCAACCATTGGATATGTTTGTTTTTTATACATCTAAACAAAATTCTTTCAAATTCTGATTGAAAATTTGAAAGGCACATTTTATTACAACACAAAATTTGCCTTTCAAATTCTGATTGAAAATTTTAAATACAGTGAGACCTTGCAGGACGTCTAGCGCCCAATCAGCGAACGTGGCTAGCTGCTGTGGTGGTCGTACCGCTGGTAGAAAAACGATGACAGTTGGTGGTGTCCACGGCAGTTCGACTCATTACTGCTTGCAGGTTAATTGTCCTCTTCTGACAAAGACCTGTAGTCGGGATGCAGTCCATCAAACAGGGGCAGTTCAATGTAACAGGTTGACATTTGTGGGGTCAAAATCAAGTATTAAGTAAATAACTGAATGTTGTGCTACATTGGTTTGGGAGTTTTTCAGTTATTGTAGAAAAAATGTTTTAACAGGAAACTTTATTTTGGGAGTTTTAATTAAATTTTCATTATTCTGAGATAATTTTTTGTCAACAGGCCACTTTTAGAGTGTAATAATACCCTAATTACGCCTGTAGAGTTCAGCTGTATTAATACTGCTTTCAAAAAGTCAAAAATTTAGCTTTTTTTTATTTTTCAATTTACAGAATTTGTTTATGGAACACTTCAAACCATCAACCGACCATATTTTCGCTACTTTTTCAAAACCCCCTCACAGGTCTGTAATTAAGGAGTTAATTAAAGACCTAATTTAAGTTTCTTCATTACAGTGTGGGTTTCTGTATTTACAGCCACCAGTGTATTAATTCAAAATACTGTAATTTTTAAATCAGAAATACGGGAGACTGACAGGGACAAATTATAATATACCGACACATTCCTACTACCACTGGTAGACAAGTAGTTCTGGGTTCCTGCTTATTTAGTGTACTAATCTCGGGACTAAAGTAGTCAATGGATTTTAATAGGCGGACACAATGCGCTTCGCTCCCTCACGCAATTCCTCCTCCATTCCATTGGGCGCTGGTCTAACCCCTCCCATGACCTCAAAATTGGATGTGCATGCATTTTGACAAGAATCATGCCCCTAGTCAAGCAAAAGGAATATTATAATTTCAGGAGTAGAAATTTCATAAAAAGGGCAAAATGATGGCATCAAGTCACCTCAGACCCACCCTACTAGATTTCGTAATTGGGTTTAATAGTTGATTTTATCTTTTTGTATTATTAATGAAAGTTTCTTTTGATGTACGCCTAAACTTTTGTTGCAATGGAAAGCAAAAAATTAAACAATTGTACTCCTGATAATTTGAAATTTATGTTGGGTGATCTCCGATAATAACAAAAACTAAATCTGTTTTTCATGATTGAATCTTTTGGTTGTCTTTTTCAGTTAGAGCGTTAAAAAAATCACAGTCAATCTAACGGGCTTAGTAATCATTTTAATGTTTTTTTGTACCATTTTACATCATGTTATATCCACACTGCACATCTTTTTATACCATATTAAGGGTGCAAAAAAGAGATTATCTTAATCTTACAACTGGGTTGTGCTTTTCTTTCCATTTTCCTCCTCAGTTTTGTTCCTGTCAGGGTTCAGTTTATATGGGCCTTTTTATATCAAAAGCTTTGTTCATTTATTTTCTTTTGGTAATACATCAGAAATACCTGGAGGCAGCAAGGCTAGTCACTCATTCAATTTACTTTACGGCACTTAGTGCTGTTGCTTCCAACATGATACTGGCACGTTTCTGAGAGATATCTCAAGATCCAATAACTGTCCATGAGAGAAACAAATCCGCATAAAAATATCAAGTACATATACTTTAGCGTAGTTTGTTGGCATTAGTAATATGGTCATTTAGATATTTCTTACCGTGCTGGAATCTGTAAGAACTTCTGTTGAGGTTGGCTACTCTTGATTGTTCGGAAGTGTCTTTTTCAACAGGCTTTCAAATTAAAGGTACATGCCACGTATTTAGCTGGGAACGTATGGATTCTTGTATGAAATTGTCGAAGGAAGTCAGAATTGTTTTCGTGTTGTCGTCACGTTAAATGAGTTATGGTGGTCATTTTTGTAGTGTCATGCAAGATTAACAAGATGCAAGGAAACACCAGTGCAATATTTGATGACTTGGTGACATTTGTGCAAGATTTAGACTTATGATTACTTTAAAGGTGCACAAAGATTTTTTGCGTGCACCCAATATTTGTCCATAATAGTAATTTCCTATAGACTGCACTCAATAGATTTCTCCTTATTTATGGCATAGCAGAAATGCCTTTACAGGGAAAAAAGGATTCTGATTTGCTTATATTTGTGGTATAAAACATGACCAAATTTCGTATTTGCTGCTATTCGAAATGTAGAAATTTTCAAAATTGATGTACAAAGAGAACATTTCTCAGCTAAATCCTTTTCAGATGGGGTTATTTTTGATGGAAAGCTTTACTCAGGGCAAAAATCAGTGACTTTAATTTTTTAGGAGACATCTGATATTTGAAACCTCTTGTTGCACCTTTAAAAGAATAGGCTTAAGAGTTTTGAGAAACGTACAGAAAAAAGATTTCACATGAAGAAAAATGAGCCTCCTCACACACCTCCCCCTAGCTTTCCATGAAGCAGTGTGCTATTTTAATTAGGAATGTAACAAGAAATTTAAAGGCACACTGTTTTGGGCATATATATATGTGGAGATGAAAAACGTTTGATAAAACAAGGAAATTAAAGGAAGGTATTGCACTCAAATTGGAAATGAGCCTATCAGTTGTATTCAACATGTTGGAGGGTCATCTTTGAGCTTCTTTGGTGCCTGGGTGCTTTGATGGTTTTCTTTTTAAGTATTTGCTGCAATGTTTTAAACCAATTTACAGTTTGTTCCGCATAAAACATTGTATTAAACTAAACAGTTGACTAGCAAATCGTTTAAAGGGACATTCATCCTCCTGAAGCTAGATTTCTGTTACAATTAAAATTTGTACATGGCCTTCTAACCATCACGGAGTAAAATTGAGAGAGAGAGAAAAAATTGAGTTTAAATAATGAGAAGTAGTGAGACATCCTTTTCCAAAATGCTTTGTACAGTAACACCATGGTACTTTGTTGTTGACAACATAACTCCCCAGTTTTATCAGGTAATACTTGACTGGAATCCACAATTTAAACAATACTTTGTTCAGATTATATTTCATAACTCCCCATCTGGGTACACCTTAGCCCAGCCTGCCCAGAAGCGCTACATGTGTAGCCTTGTCAGGTACTAATGAAGACTGCCATTGGCACACAGGGCTATTTAAATTGCAATCATCCTACCTTGGGGGACTTCCCAATTTGACAGGTCTTTACCAAAATTTACATGAATTTCAATGCCATGTAGGTATCTCACCAGGGTGTCCCATTTATCACCACTTGTAATGGGAGGTGGGACAAATATTGTAGAAACAGGTTGAGAAACCTGTTGGATGTGATTATGTAGTTTATGCATTTGGTAGGAATGTTGCCTGTACTGCCTTTCCGAAGAGATTTTAAATTTGATACTGAAGAGGTCGATAATTCCTGCATTGACAAGCAATTTTTGAAAGAGGTTATGGGAAACAAAAAAATGGCAATATTTTATAACTTCAAATTTTAGGGTACTTCCCACTAATTGTACTTTTAATTAAAATCTGTTTATATATTCAAAATGTGATCTTTGCAAACCGAACACATAGGTACAAGAAACTGATTGTGATTTTTGGACTTCATGTCATGTTTTATACAGAGATTGGGTGAAACATCTGGATGGGCAGCCAGCAGAATGGATATAACATGTTATTGTTTTCATTCCCAATTTATTAAAAGCTTTTTTATTAGCCAAAGTTTTTTTTTTAAGAGTCAATTGTCAAAAAACTACAACAGGTCTGCTCTGTTGATAAACTGTAGAAGCATGTTTTTCGAAACTTTCCTGTTCAAAATCTTTTGTTTTGTACATACGCGATCATTGTGTGACTAATCTTTACTGCAGGAAAAATATTTTGGTTGACTGCCTTGAGAGTCAAAACTCCCCCCCCCCCCCCTCAATGATACGTAGATTCTTTACTTTGTAGGGTCCTGATAACAAAATTCATTATACATAAAGATTCATTAATTATTAGAAATAAAACAAACCCCTAAACAATCCTTTTAAAAAATACTTTGTAATCTGTTGTTAGCCCCCCCCCCCCAAATACAAGATTAGAATCATTTACTTTACTTTGTATGTTCCTCATGGAACCAAATTCAAATATACAAAAGTTATATTTTAATTGGAAAAATAAAACAAGACCCATAACAATCTTTTTAAAAATACTGGGAATCTGTCGTTAGCAGTTTCCACCTTGTGTGTAAGAATACCAAGCCTCACGATTTTCTGTCTCTTTCTCACCCGATTTTGTTGTGCAGAATCCCCCTGGCACATTCCTGAATTGCGCTGTTAGTAACGACAATATTTGTTATTCACTTGCAACTGGGACTTGAATACATTTTATTAGTGGTAATATTGTGGGAGGGATTCACACTTAGTTATTTTGTACAGTAATTCAATGAAATTTTCCCCCAGAAGGAGAACGATAAATTCTCCACTGCCTGCCTTCCTTTTTTAACAAAAAATGCTTTAGATATTTTATCTTCAAAGAAAGGAATCTTTTAAACAATCTAAACATTTCAGATACACACAGACGTGAATGCATTTAGGCCATGGTTGCAGAAAAGATAATTCACTAAACTCAAGAAAAAAACAACTTGTATAATTGGTTACATAAGGGAAGAGAAGATCAGTAGCTCCCACAATGCAATCGCTTCCATTGGAAGTTTTGTACAGGTTGCCATGTGGATCGTTTAGAGATGAACGCTCTTAAAAAATCAAGTTGTGATCATAACTGTAAATTTAGCCATCAGTGGTTTCATCACTAAACTAACGACCCACCTCAGGTACTGTACAAAAACTCATTGGAATAATGCATTGTGGAAGCTACCTGGTATCTTCTCTTCTGAGGGTACCATTGATAGAACAGGGTAGCCATTGTGGAGGATCCCCCACATTGCTTCAGCATCGAATGTACCTGGCCATCGCAAAAATGTTCACTTTGGGAGGAATATTGCCGCGCTTTATGACCTTGACTCTTATCATGCTACACCTCCTAGGCTGGTATTCTTAAAGGGAAGACTAACTTTAGACGCGGGTTTAAACCAGGGTTATCCTACAAGATGGACCTCTTTTTCTTACAACTCTCTAAAATTGTGCTGTAACGGGCAAGAAACATTCCTCATGGATGGGCTGTTTCCAGCCCATCCATGAGGTAATTTTCTCACCCGTACATTTACCTTGTCACAGTATTTTGAAAGGAAAAAGGTTCCTTCTTGTAGGACTGAACCCTGGTTTAACCCAGGTCTAAATTTAGTCTCCTTTCAGAATACCAGCCCTAGACTGCAAGCATTTGTATAAAAAAAATTATGACAATGTTGTATACATCCCAATATAGTGCATGTTATATAAAGTGTGCTAATTTTTCTGTAAACTTGCCAAATATAAGGGGCGCCAGGGGGGGGGGGGTATGGATTTTAGGAAGTAAGTTATCTTCAGATATTTTGCCCATGCCTGTTATTCTTTTTTTTTTCTGTCGGTTACCTTCAAGGTCTACCCTTTCTTACAGTAAATCCCTGATTGGCTTGTTACAACATTATGATAACCTCTGAGTAACCATCAAATACTACCTATACACTTGTATGCACATTGAAGACTTCTTACCCTATTTCTGATTGGTTATTCATAGAATTCTATGATGTAATTAGCCCAATCATAATGGGCTGGTATTACCCAGGAGGTTTTTGTGTTGTTCAAATTGTGCATGTATTCAGTTTACTGGCCAGTTTGGCCATTAGCTCAACTGTACAAAGGCTGTCAAAAACTAAGGGTTGCATATCCCCTTGAAATTCCATCAAGATTCCTCTCCAGGTTATTTGTTACGGATTCATAGAGGAAAAATTTTTTTAACACTAGCCAAGGTAACTTTAATATTCCCAAAAATATGAGAATACAGTTTGGGGGATTATAAAACACTTGATGCTCCTTGTGTGGCTAGAACTTTTAAAGGTCTGACTTGCAGAACTACTAATGTTGAATTTGATGTTTTTAGATGATTGACTTTTTTTTTTTTCTGGGCCCACTGAAAAAAGGACTATTAAAGCACCATCTTTCTTCCTCTACTACTACTCGTCGCTCAAGTGTCACTCACACATCACTCGTACTACACATCACTCCCTGCTCACTCACACATACATTCTCTCAACAAATGTCATACGATTTGATTTATAAGTAATTGATATTATCACAAAGTTTCTTTTCTATGGGCTGGGATTGATTGTACTACTCCTGCAAGTGGTAATCATGGTACTAGTGTGTCTGACTTGAATCTATTATAGACGCATTACAACACATCTTCAAACAGAAATGAAGTGTTTTTTTTTTGGGCCTCTTGAAACAAACTTAACTCACGCTCCTTTTGTATCTAATTCTTAAATGACCGATTTGTAACCCAACTTGACTAACATAAATGCAAAACATATTAATTCTCGCCGTTTTCAAGTGAAATAAACAATACTGTGAAAACGTAAAGAAATTGATGTGCCATCTTTTTGGGTCAGTCTGAGAGTCCATAGTGATCGAGCCCAGTAGGATTGTGGGGGGGAAGGGTGACTCAACAACCACATCCCATTGTGCTACTCTTCTCTCAGAACCTTTTGTGGCACTTTTGCGTCCTTCTCAGTGCGATACTTAAATATTCAAGAAATCGCCACAGAATTTCATTTCCCTGTAATTTTCCTGTTTAGTTATGTTCTTTTGCCATAAAGATCTAAACACAGTGAAAGACAGCCCAGCAACTATTTAGGCGATCAATTTGCCATGGATCGCTAGCACGTCAGATCCAAGCTACCCTTGTCAAATCTATCAGCGGTTATTGGTTTGTTTACACAGTTTGAGGGGGAGAGTGAGTGTAGTCATCTAATGCCGGTCGTTGTGTTTGCTGGATGTGTTTTGTCTCAGCCTTTTTGTCTTGCTTATTGTGAAGTGTAACAACCATCCTTTCCGTGTACGTGCCATGACCTCGTGTGCGCCATTTTGCTCTGCAATGTTTCCAATAGGCCCTAAATCAATGCCGACTGGGTGGGTTTTATTGTACTTCATTCATTTGCAAGATAATTAGAATATTTTTCCCTTTTTATTCACAAAATGAAACTTGACTAGATTTTCTTCAAGTTAGTGAATTTCACAAATAACATTGCAGGCAATTTTGCCACAATTTTCACTAAGTA
>JAMKCH010025216.1:0-72997 GCA_023653785.1 Ophioderma brevispina
TCATTTTATGGTTAGTGTTTCAGTTTTCCCGGAAACCACTCGATAGGTGTTCAATAATTACCAATTTATAGGCGTATATTGTGTAAGAGCACGTGTGGCCTAGTGGAAAAAGGCAGGACTCTTGATCAGTAGAGCGCGAGTTCGAGCCCCGCCGTGGCCACGTGTTTGTGTCCCTGGGCACAATACTTAATCTCAATTGCCTCGCCGACCCAATCGAATCTGGGAGCTGTCATGTTTATGGGGGATTTCATCTAGTGCTGATAGGGATGTGCTCCTGGCCCGGCAGATCGAAGCACCACCTAGATGAAGCGAAATGATTCTGACGATTTCCTATGACGGCGTAAATAATAATAGGCAACATCGCGTTGGAGCCTGTTACAGTGATAAGCGTATATAAAAACCTGGATTATGATTATTAGTTTATTATTATTAGTTATTCTTATTAACGTGTATCCTTTAGAGATTCACCTTGTGGAAAGAACTACTTGCCATCAACCCTAACAGCCTATTGGTATTGGAAGCAGGTGAGCCAGGAGGCAGGCGCCAGGGGGGTGGCGGGGGGGGGGGGGTCTGCGCCCCCCTGAGGTCATTTTCAAATTTAGCAAAATCATGGTTTTTTTTGCGCAAAAATTAGGTTTTTTACCAAATGAGTTTCATTTTGTACTGTTTTCGTCGCCGCCCCCCCCCCCTTGAATGTTACCCTGGCGCCGCCCCTGAGGTGGCAATCTCCCCACCTGAGCTGACATCCCTAATGGGCTGAAATGGCAATCTTGAAAATTGGGTGCGCTCTTCAAAAATGTGCCTGTTACTGCTTTTAAAAGAAAATACAATGAGTCTCACCTGCACTGTGTCAACACTACTATCAAGCTGCCTGCCGCCACTTCGTGTTTAAAAGCAGTTCTATCTGTTTTCAAGAAATATTAACATTATAGTGTTTATGAATCAGTTGTTACATTCTCTTAAATCAAGTGCGTTCAATTTACATCAATTTTAAATATCAACACAAAAAACGTGAAACATGATTGCTGCTGACAATAAAAATGTCTTACCTCTGAATTCAGAAAGCAGCATTTACAATATACAAACCCTGCAGAAAAGAAATGTTCCAGAAACATTTTACTCCATCCACAATGCACCAGTTTGGGAAGTTTCCCGTCCATAAGGTCATGTGATCCCCCACAACATTTCTCTTCTTAGCACATAAAAAAACATGATTTTTAGACTTACTTTAGCTCACAAAGTGCTAGTACCTAAGATTTTGTCATGATCATGAGACATTTTCTAGTCTTTAAGGTTGGATCGTCGGCTATGGCTTCGTGCCCAGATCTCGTTGAAATTTTCATGAAATCTTGGTATTGGTGAAAGAAACGCGTGTGTCAAATTTTATTTTTTTTCCAAAAAGGCATTTTGGAGATATGTCGCATAATGCATTTTCAAATTCCCATAAAGGCTGTACAGGTCAATGTGTACTTTGATTAATTAAAGTGCACAAAAACAAATAGCAAACAAACATAACACACAATAGTGCACTACAAAGAAATTGCAGAGCACAAGAGACAAAGTGTAAGAAATCTTACAAAGCAATGCCAAAAATATTTGAAACTAGAATGTCGCGGTTCTCGGCTTTCGCGCTCGCTATATTCAAAGAATATAAGCTGTGGGCCGCCCCCATGAAAAAACTTAAAAAAAAAAAAAAAAAAAAAAAAAAAAAAAAAAAAAAAAAAAAAAAAAAAAAAAAAAAAAAAACAAATACATACACACGCACAAGGATGTAAGTGGTCCTGCCAGCTATAGCTGGCGGCCCACAATAAAAAGCAGCTCCATTGCTAAAATCGTTATTAAAACAAAGAGAAAGTTGTTAGCCTCACTAAGCAAATATATAGGTTTGAAGTGGATTGATTTAAAAATGAACATTACTATACAAATAATGCTTCAATTTCATGTATATATTTTTAATTGTTTTTTACAAAGTATTTGTTTCGGCCAAAAAATGCCCAAATTAGACCAGATCGACTAAGCTGATAAGTCTTAAATATCAACTTATCTGATTATTAATAAGTAAGTAGTGAATGGGACAACTTTCTATCAGAAAGCCACTTTAACTTCCGGTATGATTGTACCATTCACTACTTTAAATACATACCTGCAGACTACTCAAAATGTCGAAAAAATAGCTAATATGCAACTGAAATTTCCGAGTAAGCCTACTATCCATCCGACACCAAGCATAGGCAAAAGCATGAGAGCAGTTTTTAACCCAGCCCTGTGTAAAGAAAATATATGCGTTAAGTGTTTGCCAAAAAAGTTTGCCGTGACCCGACCGACCCTTAAAATACCTGCCGACTCAAAGTTTGTTTATGCAAATTAGCACTAAAAAAACACACACACACACAAAAAGAAAGACGAAAAAGCATAAAACGACAAAATAACTTTAACAAGTAAAATAAAGGATCTTTGCTATTTCACTGAAAAAGAACCAGGTTGTAATGATATTAGAGTAACATTGTGAAGTTGAAAAAAAATCCGACCGACCGACCGACCCTAATATTTTTGCTCCATTACGGCAACAAACATTTTTAGGCTTTATGGTAATACGAAAAGATCAATTTGGTAAAAACATTCTCTATAACGTTAAAGGCTGTCTCAGAGATTTCCCGAGGGCGCTCTCAATTTTCAAACAAATCGTGTTTTTTGCTTATACATAATGCTCGGCATACTAAACACTGTGAGAAATAACTAAGCTCAAATCGAAGTCCTTCATATAGAAATATCAACTTTATTATAAAGTCCTCTCTCCCTGAGTTTTGTTATACACCATAGCCTATGACACTTTTATTCTGTACATAAATGTTTATAATGTTTACTTCATGAAAATGACAAATCCGATTACAATTAACGCTTTGTTTGAAATTGAAAAGGATGTCGGCGCCCCGTTTCTAGGCAGCATATTCCAGGCAACCATAAATCCACTGATCAGCAATAGATGCTAATGAAAGTGTCAATTGGTCAGTCAGTATGGTAGTAGAAACGGGGTCTAGGGATAACGCGACCTGTATTTGAGCGATGTGCAAATTGAAATGCCGACACCCTATTGTCTGTTTCGGGTTGACCAGCGCTTTATTGCGGTTGGATTTTGAAGCACGTCCTAACTACAGTGTTGGTTATAAACTGAAGTGACCTTTATCCACTGGGACCGCCCTGGGGACCGCCCACTGTATGCAAATCACCAAAATCTGTACTTACTTCACAAGATCAACGTTTCCATGTGCCGTAAGTTTAGCTGCAGAGACTGTTTTCCAAGTGACAAGTGATAAAATAACCAGATTGACCTGAAAGGAAAAGAATACGTCTACTTTGTTTTGAGGTTATTTCTTGTTAAAATCTTTAGGATTGTAGAACAAACAGCAAATTATAATAACATCCCATCAACGTCAAAGGTGCAGTCAGAGATTTTTTTTAGGTTAAAGTTTTTATTTTCTTAAACAATTTTACTGCCGCCTTTCGTGTATGTCTCAATATTATTTTGTGAATAAACCATGATTTCATAAATCATGGTTTTACCCACCAAATGGATGACTGTATTAGTAGCTATACTAGATTCCAGTTGATAGTGGAATAGCCTCTACTTTTTTGTAGGTGGAGGTTTAAATTGAGGGGATTAGTATATAAAACCTTAGTCCGTGTATTTGTGGTATAATGTACGCTATCGCCATGATAGCCAACCCCGAGCGGTTGGGCCATTCACAGTCCCAATCAGTAGTCAGTAGCATAAACCCTATAATATTCAAAGAAATCGCAAACTAAATCCATGAGTTTCAGTGAAAGCAGATGAAAGCTGATTTTATGAATAGTGAAGCTGCATTGTAACACACAGGTGACTGAAGCCTAACATTTGTTGGTAGGCAATGTTTAATTAAAACCAATTCTGGGGTAGACACACTATGCATTACATATTATAAAATTCAAAGTATTTGGTTAAACAGAATTTTGAATTGTAAATTACTTCAATTAATCAATTTCAAGATAAAATCCATCCAAAAACTGTTCAATGAAGTAGTGGCAAAAATATCCGACGCAGATTGGCAAAATGCCATCCGCCACATTTTGTGACATAGAGGATTCATATTGGCTGAAAGACCATATAGCTGACATTGACATTGAACAAATCATAATCAAGTTGTCAGAAGAGTCAGACGACAGTGATTCAGACAGAGAATTAGAAGATTGAGGGTAAGTTATTCAAGCTTATTTAACAATCAAATTATGACCTATACTGAAAAGTATTGAGTAGGCCATTATGGCACAGTATAGGCCTATGGTACTTTAAAGAGTGCGCCCTCAAGATTTTTCAAAATCGATATTTTTGCATGGTTGTAAGGCTTTTATATACAAAAGCCCTCACCCGAAATGATTAAGACCAAATCAGCTTCCTTATGGGTAACCAGAACGATTTTATAATTTAGCGTCGCCGGCGACGCTAAATTCAGCAGACGACGAAAATGGCGTTTAACACAAGAACACGACGGATGTTTCCCACGCTATGCACACTGTTTGATCGGTCTATAACCTTTGTGGTTTGTGTATCAGTGAGTACGAGTCAAAAATATTCATGTAATACACACATTTGTTGATTAAAGTTATAGAAAAGTTAAAAGTTGGCCTACAAATTACCTGGATGTCTTTATCCTCATATCAATGTACCTATCTGTTTTGGGGTATGTTATTTTTATGTGTAAAATATATCTCTGTTCCTCCAATGGCCTAGACTATCATTTGAGAGCAAATTGAAGAAATTTCATATTTTGTGAAAATGTGCCAGTGCCGCTTTAACATGTTTAAGACACTGCACAATCAGTATTGACTGGACGAACAACGTACTTTATTTGTAGTGGCCAGTTTCCTTCATCCGATCTCTTTTGTATTGTGAGGAAGAAATCGAAGATATTCTGGGTATTTCTGTCCCCTATTTTGAGTAATGGACGAAGTCCAAACTCCGCCCATAACTCTACCATCAATTGGAATCTACTATAAAGGTAAAAGCTATGTAGTCCAATAATTGTATGATTTGACCCCACACAAATTGCAACAGAAACAATTTTGGTGTTAATATACTCTGAAATAGTCCAAAAATAATATATTAAAAGTCTACCCAAATCAACCTAGTGGAACATGTAGAAATAAGGGGGCAACATTTGTACAGGGGTAAAAAATTAGAATTGTTCGAATTGATTTAAATCAATTATTGGGCTACTCCTAAGGTTTAAAAAAAGGTATAGTTTGCCCTATCTACGCGTTATAGTTTTAGTACAATAGCCTCATAACAGTTCAAGGTCATCCTGGGGTAAAATTCATAGAATGGTCCGATTTTGATCCGACTGGTTGTAAACTGTTAAATTTGTCCCACTAGATAAGTAAATATAAATAGATTCTTTGTTGGAACTTTCTATGTAAGAATTACAGCGCTATGACTAGTGACCTCCCATAGACCCTGTAGCCCCCAGTCACATTTTGCGTTCCAATTATGCAACGAATATGACAGATGGTGCAACCAGTATATTTTCGGGTTCTGTACCATTAGACGAACAAGTTGACACCATTTTTATAACGAACGGATATATCTGAAAATTTACCCCCATTGTGACCTTGAACTTATTTTGACTCATAACTATTGAACTACAACCTGCAGATATGGCAAACTATACCTTTTTTTAATCCTGGAAATGTAACGAACACGTTGGCATACTTTTCGACGCGTTTTTGATACTTTTCATATTTTGACCCCTGTATAAACCTTACCCCCTTAAAAATAATATGTTCCACTCCTTTGATTTTAGTAGACTTTTGATATGTTGTTTTTAAAGGTATTGTCAATACAATTCTGTTAGAATTGATTCTGTTGCAATTAGTGTTGGGTTAAGGCCTAGGCAGCATTCATTCTATTTTGACTGGCCTAATGGTGTTTATTTTCCTCCAGTCAGTGATGTCAACACGGCGGTATTTCTTGGGCGCAACTAAGTGCGGCTCGTGTATGTACGCCAGCGCTTTCAAGCAAAGGCTAGCGATTTAATGCTGAGCCCACTGAATATCGAACTGACTGCCTAACAATGAATGTAATGAAGAAATCCTTCAATATTCCATGACAAGTTTCGACATTCCATTTCTTACGAAGTCTACAATAGCTTAAAATTAACAAAACCATATCTTATACAAAAGTATTACAACATGCAAAAAAAAAAATGATTTCAAATTGTACCATCGGTTCTTAACAACATATGATGCATTGAAAATCCGATGCTAGTGTGCGAACGACATTTGATTGCCATGTTCCCTAAAAGATTAAAAGTGCGATCGGTAACTTTTCCATTGCACCCCAGAAGGAATACAGACACACGAATGCCACAAACGACACCAAAATAGCCGTTAAATGAATTGTACGGGTTTGTTGGGGTTTACTCTAATACAATGCTTGTGTGGATCGGAAATGAGATAACGTCAATGGAAGACATTGGTCTTAAAACAAATTAGAGACATCCGCAATGCAATTTGAATGATAAATCACGTGGTTTACGGAAATCATGCCTGGATATGTAGTCACATTCCATGCCAAACAGTATAATACAAACCTATTCTAATAGTTGAACATTCTAGCAATCACAATTCATAGATGACAGGAGTGGCAGAAAGAGGCAAAAAATGATATTTGCCATGAAACTATAGTCACATTTTATTTGAAATTTCCGCCTGACATGCGTGAGCCGAATAGGTCATGGCATGTTAGTAAGTGACCTTTCCCTAAAAATCGGTCACCCGTTAATAGTTTATCTGCTCCCATCCAGGTTTCTACCTATTGTGTTATAGTGGAGTTAAGCCGCATTAGAAAACTTCACTGTGAATAGGCGGTAACACGGATATCTTTTTTGAAGTGAGGACATACACCTCCTTTTCCTAACGCCTTCCCTGCCCTAACAAACCCGTACAATTCATTAGCAGCTATTTTGGAGGCATTTGTGGTGTTCCTGTGTCTGTATTACTTCTGGGTGCAATCGGCCATATTTAGAAACATGACAATCGAATCAAATGTTTTTCGCACTCTAGGATTCTGGGGAATAGCATCTGTTTGAAAAACACAACTTTGGCATTCAATGCATCATATGTGGTTAAGAACCAATGGTGCAATTTGAAATCATTTTGTGATAATGAATTATTTTTTTCTGAATGTTGCAATACTTTTGTACAGTGAAGTTTAGCTTACCGTCACTACAGTCAAGACTGGGGAAAGAAAAGCCCACGGAAAACCTTTCTCATATGATAGCCAGCATCTGGTAACAAATTCAATATATTTTGAATTACCTTCCATATACTTTAACGTCCCTAAAGGAAAAATTACTACGAACCTGACGATCACCGCAAAACAAGCAATTTCACCCTAAACACAAGGCAAATGGTCGGCTCCGTGATTTTTGGAAAGTGGGGAAAATGGCATCTAGGGATTTAAGGTATATAACAAACAGAGAAAAAGTTTGATCCCACATGTCATCGCTCAAAAAATAATTTGATACATTACTCGGAAAAAATTAAATTGTGATAAACCAGTTGTCTTAATTTAATTAAATTAACTCAATAAAATTGAGTTACACTTAAAACAGATCTTCAGTTAAGATGCAAAGACGCTTTTTTCAGTGTAACCCCCCCCCCCTGCGGGTTCGGGGTTAAGAATTGGCCCGATGTGTTTCCCTGCATGTCGTAAGAGGCGACTAAAAGGTGCCCCCTGCGGGTTCGGGGTTAAGAATTGATCCGCTGTGTTTCCCTGCATGTCGTAAGAGGCGACTAAAAGGGACATCTCGTCCAATTAAACCTGACTGCTAGCTCCAACATGAATATTGGTTGAACTTTGTATATGCCGTGAAACTGGTTTTTAGATCTCTGAGATTGTTTTTTAATTTAATGTAATTGAATAATTGTTTGTTTTTTTGTGTTTTTTTTAATTGTTAGATTATGATCATCCTGTACCATTTTAATTTCTGTGTTTATGATAGCTTATTCAAAACCATGTTTTTTTTTATAAAATCATGGAGGTTTAAGCTTGATCCCCTTACAGAAATTTTTGTATGTGGATGTGTGTTTGTATGATTGTTTAAATTCCCTGCGTGTTCGGGGTTAATAATTGGCCCGAGTGTTTCCCTGCATGTGTAAAAGGCGACTAAAAGGGACAACACTTGTTTGCGTGTTGCGACTCGTGTCGGAGGAGGAGATGATCCTGGCATTTGGGTGAAGCTGTGCGCGGTGCGTGGAATCAACACACTGCTTTGGCCTCAACTTCTCCTAGACGAGAGGTTGTTTAGTCCTGGGTTCAACCAACGCTGGTGCGTCTTGCTCTAAAACCCATGTTGCTGATGATTGTTTATTGGAGACCTATTGGGTACTTATGTAGACCCTTTGTTACGTAATTGCTCCTGGCCTTTAGCAGGCGGCTGCTTACCAGGTCAATTGAGGGGACGCCTTTTTTTCTTTTGTTTCCTAGAGTATATCTCCGTGTATCCTTGGCATAAGTGAGTCATGATTTTCCACTTACTATGTATTGTGTCCCCCGGGTTGGGGTCCGTGGTGTGGTGGGGGCCTGAGATGAATTTCAATGACTTTTCATTATGAATTCTCAACTAGAATTTCGCGTTTTCTCGCTTTCGCTATTTCCTGAGGGGGTTTTGGGGTTTGGTTTGGTTCCTTCCGTAACCCTTATTCGGCAATCTTTGGCGATGGGGGGGGGGGCTTTTGTGACATGACAGTTACGGTGTTGGCATCATGATTTAAATGGCCGAAGAATTTCTTTAAAAACTTTGAGGTAGGGATTGTGCGCCCGATTTCCGTCTTGGGTGCCTGGGAACTTATTTGTGTCCCACGGTAGGGTCTTAGGAACGGAACTGAAATTTTGTGAATTTTGCCGGATTTGTAACCGAATTTGCTAAATTGAGCTTTTGAGGCAAAAGTTTACGCAAAAGGAGACCTTTGACTGAATTGTACTTCAACCGGGCTCTCGGGACACAGTGGTTACTATTAAAGATATTGTAATTTTTCAATATATACGGGCAATGCGCCAACAAAATAGTAAATATTAACAGTATTACAACTCTTGGAAATGTGTGTATTCGGTGAGTATTAAAGAGCTTGGGAATATGCGGGATAAAAACGCACGGATGACCACACCAACCTAGCAAACCTGCCTATAATTTTAGACCATCTTTTACTGTAATTTATACTTTTACGGTAGGCCTATTTAGATGGTAGAATGAATGCTGCGTATAATACTGTAAAATTTACACAAGTAACAAGATAAATGACGACAAACAAAGTACATTTTCTACTTCTATAGTTTACATTCCTAGCCACTCAAATGGATAAGGTGTTTACACACATTAGTGGATGGGGGGGGGGGGGGCTGGTGCCCTACATCCAGAAATGCCTTTCCCATTGGAATAATTAGGCAAAACTCTGCACAGGCAATAATATTGCCCTAAGACAGTACTATTGTGGAAAGAAAAAAAATAAAAATATTGATCGCTTTAGAAGATTAGGAGTGCCAATTTGGGACTGAAGTAGCCATTTTTGCCGCTTTCTCCACATTGTTGCACTATACAGGTTAAACAATTGCTTTTATGAGTTAAGGCACTATCAGTGATCCACCCGAAAGAGTCAAAATATTTAGAAAATCGCAGGAATAGGCTTTAAAGTGAAGAGTCAGTCTGTACAATTCCCAATATTATCTTCCATTGAAAAATTGGGAACAAAATTAAAAAAGCCGAGTGTCAATATATACGAAACTCCATTCACTTACGTGCTGTAGTATGTGTCCGTGCGCGTGCGGACAGTGACTAAAATATCAATTTTGGCCTTATTCCGTTGCTTTCGGTCTTATCACTTGCAGGGTATGTTAGGACACCCGAACTTGTCACTGACATGGAAACATCAGATTGTTGATTTTTTTCGATTTTCTGATTTAGCAAATCACTGATAGTGCCTTTAAGAATAGACCATATTAATTATATATCCAATAAATTGGGTGCTGGATACTTTATAGAATTTTTGTGGTGCCCTTTTCCGGACCATGTATTTCCCCATTCGTTTGTACATGGAAATGAATTATCAATCAATCTTTATTTGTTCATCATAGAATACGGCAAAAACAGGAAATCGTTGAAATGTGAGTGGCTTTAAATATTAAGAAGTACATAAATTTCTTTTTAAAATATGTAAAATTAACTATTATTAAAAACAAAAGAATGACTATTATTAAACCAAAATTATACACGTTAAGTATTCAAATCTCACATTCAATTACACACACAAACAGACACAAACAACCCAAATTCGCAACACACGTATACTCGCACGCCCACGTACGCGCGCAAAGCCCTTTTCCAATTGAAAAATTGACAGAAAATTAAGAAAAAGCAGGGTTCAAAGATATACGAATCTCCATTCAATTACGTGTTGTAGTAAGTGTCCGTGCGCGTGCGGACAGTAATGACTAAAATATCAATTTTGGCCTTATTACGTTGCTTTCGGTCTTATCACTTGCAGGGTATGTTAGGACACCCGAACTTGTCACTGACATGGAAACATCAGATTGTTGATGATTTTTTTTTTTCGATTTTCTGATTTAGCAAATCACTGATAGTGCCTTTAAGAATAGACCAAATTAATTATATATAACAATAAATTGGGTGCTGGATACTTTTTAGAATTTTTGTGGTGCCCTTTTCCGGACCATGTATTTCCCCATTCGTTTGTACATGGAAATGAATTATCAATCAATCTTTATTTGTTCATCATAGAATACGGCAAAAACAGGAAATCGTTGAAATGTGAGTGGCTTTAAATATTAAGAAGTACATAAATTTCTTTTTAAAATATGTAAAATTAACTATTATTAAAAACAAAAGAATGACTATTATTAAACCAAAATTATACACGTAAAGTATTCATATCTCACATTCATTTACCACACACAACAGACACAAACAACCCAAATTCGCAACACACGTATACTCGCACGACCCACCGTACGCGCGCACAGTCCCGAACGCCCCCCCGATTTTCCTACTCTGGCCATCTAACGTAATTCCCTATAAATTAGTACCCGACGCGATAGCTTAGAGTTACTCATTCTATTGGCATCAAATTGAGTACCAACATTCGCAATATGAAGTCACTACATAACGTCATAAGTTTTACGAAATATGAAAAATGGATGGAAATTGAAATTTCGCACTTTTAAAAACTGACTCAAACAACTGTTTTTGTGAACTTCAAGGGCCCAATATCTCAAATGACCAAAATATCAGTTATAGCTTAATTCTCATCTCACAATTTTCAATCTACACGGACATGGTCATCCAAAATACTAACAATCAGCTAATGTCATGTTTAAGATATCAAATTAGGCTAATTTCTTCTCATTTACAACATTTTTCTTGGGTTTAAACAAACCTAACTTTGGCCACAGCACAGCAAAGGCAAATTATTTTTGTTCTATTAGTTCGCACGTAGGCCTAAACATTGTCATTTAGATCGGGCATGCAATAAACAACATAGCGCGGAAGCCCTTTTGAGTGCCTTAAGTGCCCATAAATTGGAGATGAAAAAGGATTTAAATGGATTTCACCCTAACCCCACAACACCGTAGATAGGTTTCAGATTGCGTGTACACATCGTTATGTCCCCCACTGTTACCAAGTTTTTTGGTCATAACTTGAACAACAATGTATTATGGGATATTAGTGATTTCTACTCGATCTTTCACACGTGGCCCAAATTACAATGATTAGGTGCCTATCTTGAGATTAGATCTGCGAATTCGATTTCACTATATCCCCATAACGATAACGCAGTAGAGAGGTTTTTAAACGTAATACTGCATCATGTACAGGATCATGAAGTTACAACAAGCTTTAAATTAATACCGGCGTTATTTGGACAATTTGACATAATGTATTATAGCACGTAATCCTGATTTCCGAAGGCAATTCGATACTGTATGGAGAATGGTCTCTCTCGGTTGCTTGAATTTTGGGTATTAGGGGGAAGATGTGGAATTTATTACACAGTCTCTATGAAATGTGTCCAATGTAACGTTGAATTTGGTGACATTATAACTGACTTTTTTGATATTGCTAGGTCTCAAACAAGGCTGTGTGCTTTCCCCTATTCTCTTTTGTTTTTTATATATTAATGCATATCTAAAATGCTTATGAACATGATGTTGGTATTCAGTTTTGGGTGTTAATATTAAATGTCTTTTTAGGGCTTTGATGTCGTTTGGTTGCTGATAACGACACGATTTACAACTAATGCTGAATGTTGCCCCGCTGATTTTTCCAATAATGGCATTTGGAAAAAAAAAACAAAAATTTAACCACGATAAATCAAATGTCCTAATTGTCGGTAACGCGTCTAACAGCACATATTTTGGCAACTAGGGAGGACTTCATACCGAGGTCGAAACATACAATACTTGGGTGTGCACATACTAGAAAACCTCCCGATCATCATCATCCATGTTTCTGAAATCATTAAGGAGGCAATAGAGTAATTGGGGTTAATTAAATTCCATTATTGTAACCGGATGACTTCATCGTGTATACTTTGGAAATATCCTAGTGGAAGACTTTGGCGCTCCCAGCGATCAACTGATGCTTGCGCTTTTTCTTTTCTTCTTTAAGCATCAAGTGATAAAGAGGCTCATACTTACAGCCTCCAAACTTGGCTAGGAGCCATCTTAAAAGCGCCAGAAACACTCCTTGCGGCGGGCTCTTTTGGGGGATCTAGGCTGGAATGATCTAACTCATTCATGATATAGTTAAGGCAAAATTGCTTCTATAATTGTTGGTATGGATTTAAATAGATGGCCTAAACTTGTCTTTATCAAACTCTATATAGTAATAATAACAAGCACGTGAACTGGAAGTGGGTTCTTCATCCTAATATTTTCTGTGAACAACAACAACATGGATTTCATGTACAACTGCATCTTGAAAACAGTATCGAACTGTTTAATAATCTCAATCTTAACCAAATCAATCGTATTAACACACGTGGTAGAAGATGCTTGTCACAAATCGTCTTTACAAGAATACTATGTTCATTTAAAACTGCAACCTTTCTTGAGGACTATCTACTCGATAAGCCTTGATTTTTATGGTGCAAGTTTAAAATTTTTCACGCACGCTCTAATACATTGGCTTTGCTAGGAAATTAAGTATTTGGGACTAAGACATTTCTGGACTTGCACCACCCTTTGCAAGGATGGTCTGTGAGGGGATGGAACACTTTTTGTTGAGAATGCAAAGCGTGTTATTATGACTTAGGAATTCGGAATGAGCCTGCCTTGAGAATTCTCTTTGTACTGCAGGTATGAATTTGTTTGGAATATTTTAGTAACTTGTATTTAGATACTCATTGCATTTGGTATTTAGTTCGTCAGGTTATTAATCTCCACTCAATGCCATCTCTCGCGGCTCTCTCCCACTTGAATCTTATAAACCATTGTCATATATTTGATAAGTTCTGCAATCCTTACTTAAAAGAACATGCGCATGTAGAACAAGTCTTAAGAATTTGGCCAAATATAATCCACTCTTTATGTTCTGTAACTAATGTGCATGTTAGTCCTTGTTTTAAAAATTTTTAATTTCATAAATGGATGCTACTTCAAGTTGATCCGTTATTTTAACTATTAATAATGTATTTGGTGGGTTTTTAATGTAAATTGGCAATGCGGCGTCGAATTTGTATTTGGTGTAATTATGGGGCGTGTGTTGTGTGTGTGTGTGTGTGTGGTGTGTTGTGTGTGTGTGTGTGTGTGTGCGTGCATTTGTTTGCGAGTGTGTGTGAGGGGGGAGGTGTCGGGTCTTGGTGTGTGTTGTGAAGGGAAAGTGTGATTATACTTTGGTTTTATTGTGGGTATCACTGGGTGTGTGAAACATATACAGAGAGAAAGTACAACACTTCGAATGGATTGAAACCGTAAATGTACACACTTGTTTTCCGGTCAGCACCCTTCACACATCAAGGAGGTGCGCACACATTTATCAACTATTTTTTGTACTACCCGTGTCAAACCACGTGAAGAGATTATTTTGTTTTCCCTACAACGTCTATCTCTATTCTTATCAACTTTTATTCTGTATCATATGTTTAATGTTGTATTTTGTAGAACGCACCGTCGCAAGATGTGTGCCGCTGTTATAAAAGCGTATGTTCAAATAATAAAATAAAAAAATTCTGGGAAAGTACTCGATTCTTCCAACGTGGACATCTCGCCAACGAGCTATGACATAAGATGTTGCGATTTTCCATTTAGCTTTCAGGGGTCGCAAGGCGACAATCCAAGCAAAGATGTCTTCCTCAAAATACATCATACGTATTCTCCATTACAATATCCCTATATTCTCTTATATATATACAGGTTTATATATAATCTATTTACAACACAGGTAGAAGAAGTCCAAAAACCTAAAAAGTATGCCTGGATTGCCTCGACCATGTCACTAATTAAAAACTACTGCTATACTAGAGTGTGGGCCTGGACGTTTCGTCTAACAGGATCTTCATCAAAGGCAAAACTGACAAAACAACAGAGAAGGGACAAACCCATATATACAAACAAGGCACAAAAGACAGGAACCATGCACGGGAGGGGTAAAGGAGGAGAGAAGCTGAAAAAGAGAAACAATGGGAAATTAATGAAAAAGATAAGTGGACGATTACCAAGAAATCAGTGGGGCAGGGAGAAGTGGGGGACGGAGGAGTGATGGGCAAAGGGGACTGGGAGAGAGCCTCTGCAACAAAGAAACCATAAGAGTTAATGAACAAGGGGATGTGAGATAATGACCAGGAAATCAAGTAGGGCATGGAAAGGGTGGTAAAGCTAAAGCGAACAATGGGAATAGAGTAGCTGAGGAGGGAAGACATGAGGATCAAAGGATGGGGCAACGAAGACCGGGAATCCTGCTAGGATCGAAAACGTCAGGCCCACACTCTAGTATACAGATTTCCACACAGGCTATTGCTATTTTTGGGAGAAGCAGTTGGTAAACAGCATTTACTTATTTTCATTAAAAATTACACCCCTGCACCAAGTAACGAAGCCGAGAACTGGAACATATAGCCACGAAGTGGTTGAAACCACCTCGCGGAATAGGTAACATTCGGAGCTTCAAACAACTTACCGTCAGATTGTATTCCTTCTTCAAAACACTTTCTATGCTAAAAAGATTCTCTAGACAAATCATAAGAATTAGATGTTGAAAAATTTTCTTCAGATTTCTGATATATTGCATATTAATTCAAATACCTTCTCCTTCTACATTCCGTTCTATCATCCCTTACAAGTCCTGGCAATTTGGTGGTCGAACCTAAACCAAATATGTAAAGAAACAAAAGCTAAAATATAAGGACAACTGGGACGCCTACAAAGCAAATATTATAGGGCGGTTGCCCTCATAACAACAAACCTTGACAAAAAATCATGTTTAAACGTAAAGAGAATGTGATCCGGATCCTGTAGTTGATTGATATTGGCCTAAACTTTTTAGTGATTGAAGGCACTGAGGATAACAACCCTATCAAAATCTTTCCCCTTTGCTGTAAGCAAGGGTATTGAAGGCATTGTGGAAATGTGAGAATATTAGGAAACTCAGGTCTGGGGAAATTTGGTGGAGGTCGACCGGAAGATTCAGTCGGATAACTTCAAAAAAGGACTACCAGCTTGCCAAGTTCCAGTTAGCGTACTCCTCATAGACTCTTAACTATAAGAAGGGGTATTGTTTGTATTAAATGCCATGAAATTAAGACATTGTTCTTGATGATGAAAATTTTGATTGTGGGTTGGGACATCTGAAAATGTCACCCATATATTAGAATTATTGCTTACAAGAAGGTTAAAAAATCAGTACAGGTACGTTTATATTACCTTCAATGCGCTAACTTTACCCAAGTCCGTTAAAGTGGGTTACCTTCAGGCAAGTAAGAGGATTACATCCTAGGCCTACAAGATGTTTAAATGTCAAAGTTTTTGGCCACTTAAGACGTATGTAGAGGTCAGAGGTTTGTTACTCGAAGTGTGGCAAAGAAGGCCACAATGATCCAAATTGTAAGGAACTGCTAAAAGTGTGAAATTGCCGTGGTAATCACTCGGCAAATTCTAGCTCCTGTCCTAAATGGATGAAGAAAACGAAATCCAAAAAATCAAAGTGACAGGTAAACATGACTTATAAAAAGCAGAGATACTCTTCGTTCTCAGGTGACGGATCAAAAGATTATGCTGAGTTGTGAAAAGTGGGCAAAAATCAATTATTCTAAGACATCATTTCCAAACAGGATCTTGGTTTGGGCCTAATGATTTTGCCTCCTCAACAGTATTTAGAAATAGTAAGGAAAACGACCAGTGATAAGAATATTGCAACGAAGAGGACTTTGCCTAGTAGATCTTGTAGTCTTTATAGATGATCCTGTAAAGAAAACAATTCAAGTTCATCTAAAGGTGATCAGACTGTTCAGTCATTTTAATTATTTTAAAAAAAAAAAAAAAAAAAAAAAAAAAAAAAAAAAAAAAACTGGAGTACAACTGATAAAGGTCAACCTAGTTCTCTCAAGCCAAAAGAAACGGGTAATCACAAACAATTTTAAAACCACCTAATTCTGACTCGTCAAGAAATCACGGTAATACTTAAACATTATCAATTCATTAAGAATTAAAAAGGGAATCAAACGGATTCCTATTAGCTTTAAACAAGTTTGATGCACTTTGTCAGGTTTAGAGGAGGCTATGACTTTTTTGTCACTGAAACACCTGAACGATTAATGATAGTAGGAAGAGGTCCTTAATTCTGTTAAACGTGGGACACTGCTAATAAATGTGCAATTCTGAATGGAATTGCAGGAGGCTTAGACCCAATTATGAAAGAAGTTAAATCCTTATAACTGACTTAAAGACAGTCTTCTAAATTAAAGTTTGTGTTAAGGGGTACGATTCTTATACATCAAAACAGCTGTATCCCCAGTGGATAAAAGAGCTATTGGAGGCTCCATCTATACTGATTAAGGGTGGAGTCCCTCATTCTGTCATAAAACTTAATACCAATTTAGAAGCAGTTGCTGTTTAGTTACTCTACACCGCACAATAACTGTTTGTTCTGTTTAATTCATCCTAAATATAAAATAGGTTAGATGACTTGATGAATGGTTGGTCAACTTCTTCTCCTTCCTTGGGTAGGCGACTTCAATGCACATAGTGAACTTTGGGGGGTTTGCAAGGATACCAATGGTGTTGTCATTGTAGATCTTATTTGGGAAATCCGATTATTGTATTTTGAATGATGGGTCTATAGTACTAACATTCATACTGCGGGGGGAACCTGGAAACGCCAAGCAGCTATTGAATTATCAAATTGGGTCCCCTACCATTTTTTATGGACTTTTGTGGGGGAGGTGTCATGATGATCAGTGTGTAGTGTATTTTCCATCTGATAGATATTAATAAGCCAATGGCCGTTGAAAAGAGCGAGTCCTAAATGGCAACCTCATAAGGCCAATTGGCCAGAGTTTAACGATAGTGTGTACGCTTTAATTAATAGGCAAGCTTTTGATAACATTGAAGATCCTCTTTCTTCATTCCACGGACATTTTGATGATTATAGCCAATAAGGTCAATCACCAAGTCGTACTTCAAAAAGCTTATAGTAAACACAAGCCCTGGTTTAATGCTGAATTAAGGTCAGACTATTGATTGGTCGCAAAAGTGCGTTAAATGTTTTAAAAATCAATTAAGAAAATATCAAAGAGCCAGTGCTAAGGCTCGTCCCGCATTATAGAAAAGTAAACGGGGAGCTTGGAGGCAATATGTATCCAAATTAAATTCTAGAACTCCTTTTAAAAAAGCTTGGGATATGGTAGGAAAATTAGTGGGAAACATTTGAATACGACCCCAGTTCATCGTGATAAATCGGATGAGTAGTCAATGTACAGAAGCTCAGGATATTGCCAATGTATTGGCAGATGAAAATTTGAACACAATTCTTAAAGCAAATCATTAATACTGCAGACATTCAAAGATTTAAAAAATACTGCATGTTAAAAGATATTAGATTTTTCATCCAATATGCAGAGGAGTATAAAAGTCCATTTAGCATGTTAGAGCTTAATGACTCTCTAATGTCCTGATAACTGTTACTGGACCAGATGAAATTCATTACCAAGTCTTAAGATCTTCCAACAAGAATCCTTCATTACTTGCCTTGATATTTTTAATATTATGGGAGGTCTGGGATGTTCCCAAGGTATGGCGTGAAGCTACAATATTCCGTTCCGAAGCAGGGAAAGATGCGACACAAGGCAAAAAATTATCGGCCAATCTCTTTACAGCTGTTTATGTAAGACATCGGGAAAAGGATGATTAATGCTCGTCTTGTTGGTGTTGGAAAGTAATGGTCTAATATCTAAGTGTCAAAGTGGTTTTCGGCAGGGCCGTAGTATATTGACCAACTTGTTCTTCTTGAATCTTTTATTCGTGATGTTTTGTTAGAGGCAATGCATTGTGTGTCGGTATTCTTTGATCTTGAGAAGGCCTATGATACTACAACGTGGACCTAGGGTATTTTGACGGATTTGCATAATTTAGGACTAAGAGTAAAATGCCTTTGTTTTATTAAGAAATTTTTGACAGATCGTGTTTTAGGGTTCGTTTGGAACAGTCTTATCAGAAAACCTACTCAAGAGATGGGTGTTCCACAGGGTAGTATTCTCTCGGTTACTCTATTCTTTTGAAAATCAATAGTATTGCCAATTGGCAATGGCAGTAATGGAAGGTCATTGTTTGTAGATGATTTCTCCACTTCCTATTCTTCATCAAATATGATTTCTATTAAAAGACAAATGCAAAATTCCTGAATAAGTATTCAACATGGGCAGATAAAATGGTTTCCGTTTCTCTAAACTAAAACTGTTTGATCATTTTTGCAACAAAAGTCGCCTTCATCTTGACCCAAACAAATTGAAAGGTTCTCCTATTCCTGTCGTTTCTCAGACGAAATTCCGTAGGTTTAATATTTGACAGTAAATTAACTTCAAGGCTCATATGGACTATTGGGGAAGAGTGTCAAAAGGCTTCTGAATCTTTTAAAAGTAGTTTCAAAGATGGACTGGGGTGCAGATCGCTCAGTTTTGCTTCGCCTTTATAATCATTGTGAATTAAAATTGGATTATGTTGTATTGTTTATATTTCTGCTCGTAAGTGCATATTTGAAAAACTTGAAACCTTTCAGATCAAGGTTCTTCGACTATGCTTGGGTGCTTTTCGTACCTCTCCTATGCCACACTTATATGTCGAAGCTAATGACCTCCATTACATCAAAGATGGGAAAAATAGCTCTCTTCATATGGCTCTAAAAACCCCTAAAAGTTAATGCTGATATCCAACACATGAAGCACCTTCCGCCTAAATTTAACAACTTCTATACTAGTAAACCTAATGCTATTCAATCTTTTGGAATCCGTATAATAGGGTTTTTCACAGGTGTGCCCAAATGCGATAACATTTTGGGGGGGCCTTCATTGATTTCCTATTAGTCCTCCTTGGAACAAATGTTTAACTTGATATTGCTGACCTAACTTTTATGCAATTAAGAAGTTCAACGGATGATCTTGTTTTTCAAGCTAATTTGATGATCTTAGACATAAATATAATCAACATCGAGCTATTTAGACAGATGGTTCTAAGGTTTTGGAAAGGGCTGCTGAAGCTGCTTTAAGTCGGCGCGATCAACGTCAGATTAGGTTACCTGATAATGCTTCTATTTTCACTGCTGAATTGCAGGCACTTAAGTTGGCCTTAGAATGAGCGGAATTCCAATGAGAGTCATTTTATATTATATGTACTGATGCACTATCTAGTTATGCGTTAAAAAAAGGCAGAACAGAGAATGTCGTCATCCCTATATTGCTGAGCTGATGGAATCATCTTCAATTGTTTCAATTGAAAAATCCGTTGTTTTAGCTTGGATTCCGAGTCACATTGGTATTCAAGGCAATGAAAAGGTTGATGTATTGGCGAAAGAAGCCCTTAATATGAATATAACAAACGCTGAGATCCCCTTTACAGATTTTAAGGCTTCAGTTAATAGCTATATCAGAAATAGGTGGCAAATGCAGTGGGATTCATTTCCTAATAATAAAATGCATGCCTTTCAAACAACTGTGGAGCTGTTGGTAGTTTAGGTTTGATTGGACGAAGGGACGAGATTGTATTAGCTCGATGTAAAATTGGTCATACTTATATGACCCATAGTCATTTGCTTAGAGGTGAGCCAGTCCCTCGGTGTATTCCTTGTGATTGTGCTCTTTCTGTGAAACATGTAGTCCTTGAGTGCGTTGATATGCGCTTATTCGTAGAAAATATTCAGTGTCCCAGATTTGAAAACATTATTTTAAGATATTAGGCCTCTTCAGGTGATATATTTCTTGAAGGAGGCCGATTTGTTTTAATATTTTTAAATTTTTAAAATGTGACTTGAATTTATTGTGGTGTATGCTTTTAAAGATTTTGTTGTTTTTTTACTTTAAACTTTCGACCCGATATAACACAATTTGTGTTGAGTTGTCGTTAACTTTATACTCACTCACTTTTTCAGTGTACGTAATTTTATTAAGTTGTTACAACTCAATCAAATTAAGGCATCTGGTTTACCCCAATTTTCATGTACAATTCAAAAGGCATTCTAGGGAATATTAAATAGGTAACTAGCCTTAATGTATATAAGTGCAAGTAAAGTCCTTGCATTCTTCACGCTGTAAGAAATGTTATTTTCAATAAGGTGTATAAAGTGTCTATACTCACTGGTCCGATTGACCATAATTGTCATGACCAATAGCCACGGAAATGGTTTTATCAATACTGGCAAAACTGAAGTTAAAATGGTTAATGATTATATCAAATGAGATACTATTATTTATATAATATTAATATATTTATTTATATATAACAAGTCGGATGGACCCCGAGTACTGATGAAGAACCCATCTTTCTCGCATGTTCGCCGATATATATTAACTTTTTACTGTGTTTTCAAGGATTATGTCCGACACAGAACTTTAACTCGTCCGATGCCCAGTTCTACGGCACTGTGGTCGATTCCAAAGAAAAGTGTACAAACTGTTTGCGCATGGTTTCAAGTTAGTTCAATTTATTCAGCAAATATACCAAACAAACCACATTTATGCAATTTATACATATTTGAAAAGTATTGTTTAATAGCTTTTCAAAACAGAAAAAACCATGAATTCGGGTCCCAAATGTTCCAGAGTTGCCACTCAATTTAATGAAACCTGTATTTAACTTGTACACACGGGCAGGCTGTCTTTTAATATAAGACAGCATGTTAAAGTGTGCAAAAATCTATTGTGTGCGTATTGTTATAGGGCCTACATTTTTCTGATCAAACTTTTAAAAAATCTTATTTCTCAATTTATTTGAGAAAAAGATTTTCACGGAAAAGTACTTTGTTACTATAAAGAGAGAAAGGGGAATACCCCTAGTTTGTTTTGCCAAGTGCACCTGTTAGATTGCACATGGGGAATTTCCCAAGAATGCTAAACTAGAAACTGACTCACAACTTGTTTATGTTTGAGATCAAAACATTGTAAGATCAGGAATTCAACCCAACAAAGTTATATATGGGAAAACGTTGATGTGGATTCAGAGAAGTAAATTTATGTGGATTTCATTGGTCAGCTTGTGCAAGGGTATGTTTATGCTGTTTTTGTAGGTAATATCTATTTTTAGACTTGATCTTTGTGAAGTCAATATATGGAGATTTGAGTTAAGTCTCGCGGCCGCAGTTGTAATCAGGAGCTAAAAACCAGAGCTCTGGGAGCTATACAGCTAGAATTTATAGCTAGTTTACTCTTACAAATAATTGGTAGATTTGAGTTCTAAATCTAGTGCCAGGATGTATGACTGTGGATGCGCCGGAGCTTGATAGCTACATTGTCTGCTGTGTCTTTTAAGCCAAAGAGCTTCAGTGTTCGGAATCAAACAGGGGATTCCAATTTGTGGTCCATATGAGGACATAGCGACGCGACAGACTGATGGTGGTGGTATATTACCTGGATTTTATTATTGTGGAACATTAGCATCGTCGAGGGAAAGCCCCGTCGTCTTGAACTGCTGGACAAAAGTTAACTTTCGGACTAAGAAGTTCCAAAGGAATATTACCCGAGGATTTATAAGCGTGACTTTGCAGGCTGTCATTTGGAGTCTTCGCTGTGCAGGCATATTTGTTGAACTGCAACTCTACTTTTAGTTGGAGACAATGAACTCTGAGTAGATTTAGAATTGTTAGTGTAATTTTGAATTGTATAGATACTTGTAACTTTTGGACATACCATATTCTTGAACCAATTACAATCATTAAAAATCTGTTATATATATAATCCGATCACTTGTGCACAAGGCGCATTTATTTGTGTTTCAAAGGTATTTCTGACCTTAGCGCCAACGAGACTCATAAACAGTATTCATAAAAAAGCCTATTTCCATTCAATTAGGTTCAATTAGCAACAGCTCGTCATTTGGGACCCGAATTCAATTGTGTTTGCTGTTGTGAAAAGCTAATAATTTTTTTGAAAAATGTATAATAAATTGCATTTGCATAATGTTTATTAACGATCTGCAAGTGAGGGCGCTTGTTGGGTAAATTTTTGGGACCCTTCGCACTATTCAATCTTGTATATTTTTTTCAATTTACAAAATTAAATTTAAAATTAAGCTAAAATTGTTTCATAAATTATTTGAACTAATAAGTTACCTCTCAATCTTTCTAAAGTATAGTATCTGTATATAAAGCTTTACTTCTAAAATGGACTCTAGCCTTAATCACAACCTATCACCCCATTAAAGGTGAACGAGAGATTTCACATATCCGGTGTCCAAAAACTCAAGCACTAATTTTGCCTAATGTAAATTTCCCATCAAAAATATCCCCATCTAAAAGGATTAAGCTGAGGAAATGTTTTCTTTGTTACAACAATTGTGGAATTTCTAATTTCGTATAGGAGCAAATACTAAATTCAGTCCTATGTTTTACATTGAAATATAAGCAACTCAAACCACCTTTTTCCTCTCTTTTAAGACATTTCTGTATCCAAATACAAGGTAAGAAATCTAGTGAGTGTCCAATCTATAGAAATTACTATTATGACACAACATTTTGGGTGGCTCAATCTCTCGTTGCCCCGGCTCGTTGCACCTTTAACCTCCCCCCCCCCCGAGGTCTAACCACCTTTCTTACAGTATCTCTGATTGGCTTAATTACCGATCAGCATGATGTACCTCTGACTAACGCAATTAAAATAGACTTTCTACATGTCTCTACAAACCTATTAAAGCAATGTAGCACATTTTTTGAAGATCGCCCCAATTTTTTTCAAGAAAAAAAAAATTTATATTTTTACCGGTTGCAATTGGTAACTGGCTAGTGGTAACTATACCTTGAATGGTTAAGCTCGAAAATGTCTGTGGTCACAAACGAGGAATTTTGGTATAGAAAAGTATTACGGGGATCCGATAATATTCAACGGCTGCTGGAAACGGCCTTCCAATGTGAAATAGCCGGGAAAATAGCGCCATGTGGTATCTACACTCATCCATTAGTTGCGTGTATTGGTTCAGGCAAGTCAAGTTAGAGGTTATCTTCTCGAGTGGCACTATTTCACATAGACGGACATCACGTAGCAGTTCCAGCTCTGCCGTTAAGTCCAATCTAGGATTCCCAATTCTAATTACAAAATTGTTTTTTTGTTTAATGCTAAATACCACTTTTTAGCATTCTCGTTCCAAGTATTGTTTCCTAGGCAATTGACCAACTTAACTGTGGCCAAAATATCAACTATTGACAATTGGGGCGCTCTTCAAAAAATGTGCCATTATTCGGTTAAGCTTTTCTTACAGGTCCCTGTGATTGGCTAAATACATCATATACCCCAATCTATAACCAATAGTATTGGTCCGTAGAACTCAGTGGGTTAAGGTTACCGAGTTCTTACCCCATCCTATGAAATAATAAATAGGTTCAGTTCCGTTCACTGCCATAGACGACTATGATTATTCCGGGCATTAAGATGGATGGCTTCCACTAACATCCAACAGAACACAGCAAGGATAAGAACATGGACGAAACACAGCAAATACTTTGCAGGCCACCTGTACAATTTGAACAAATGAAACTTTAAGTGCCGCAGACAAGGTGGCAAGTGATCTGATTGCTGTTTTTAATTATATGGTCAGTTGTTGTAAATAACAAGCGTGGTTGCCTTTTCGTCCAAACTCACACGCATTTGTTTTACCAAAGGGACTTATAACAAGGAGAATCATAGCTGGCAGCAAGTGAACACATCAGATGACAATGTATCAGAACTCTTTCAGATGTCAAAGGTGAATTTTTCCTGTCGAAGAAAACAACAAAAATTATTACTTTACAAGAAACAATATCGTTAAAACATACGCACGTTTAGGCCCACGTCCATACGGGTTTTATATCAAACGGGATTACTAAAAGACCTGTGTAAGTCCTGGTCAACACGTGACGTACATATATAAGAAACATTTTTCATACATTTCACGTGATTTTACCCGTAGTATATATCATTAACCAATATTTACCTGAACATTACAAACGTCAACAAAGCAAACAATAAGCCATACTGGAGAGGCGAGGTACCGATGTAGTATATTACAAGGATGCTTGTAGGGTAGGGCGGCAGCTCTTCCTAGCACAGAAATACATGGTGTCAGTTTGTTCATGATTTGGAAATTTACGATTATAATATCAATAAAACAGAACTATTATAGAATAGGAAGGGTAAACGAAAAAGAAATATGTCAGAAAAGTGAATTTGTCAGGAGTCGAACCTGGGTGGCGTGCGTCAAGCTTCATAACCATTACACCACGGGTCCTTAGGGAGGGTTTATAAATATTTGGTGGGGTGGGACGGTTGGAAAAGTTGGAGCTTAGAACATCATGCATTCCTGAATGCATTCACAAAGGTGAACTAGGTATAATAGTAGTGACGTTGTCCCTAAATGAAAAGATGTTAGTATGGTGGCCACAATGTGGACATGGCGCCGATTTGATATGCCGGAGTGGGCACAGGAAGGGAAGGGTGCCTCCCTCTGCGAGAAGCACGGGACCCTTGCAATATTCGGGTTTCAAGACCGAGTTGTGAATGGAAAAGTTGATGTTCCGAAAAATTGCAAATAGGATAATTTAAAAATAATGAAACCTTGGTTAAATTATATTTTGAATGGACCAATAATATCCATAATTTTTTTAATCCCCCCTTTATACCAGCTGGAAATTGTTTGATCCCCGTTTTGGGGACCTAAATTGTTTTGATCGCCATATATTTCCACCCCCACCAGAGTATTTATGAAAACTCCCTTACGATCTTCAGAGCTCATGATACATAGACTGCGATAGAGTTTGACCCTGGAGGTTGACTTAGGTTATATTACCACTATAGCTTAAAACTTCTACCAACAACAAAATAATATACCGGTAATAATAATGATAACAATCATGCTAAGAATGGAATACGGCGAAAAAATGCATAATTATGCATAAAGCAAATCCTGCAATGAAAAAAAATACACGTGTATGTTTTCACATCAATTGCACAAATATAAATAATATTGTGAGGAGAGAGATCAGGATAAAATGAAAGCAACCCAGTTGTCTACCATAGTAAAAACCATGGGGATACACGTGATTCGTCAACTGTAGAGATCTATGGAGGTTAAGCAAGAATGAAATATTTCACGACGTTGATGTTATGCAATTTCAGACGCGGTCATATAGATGAGGTGACATCAATGTTTACAAAAACAAGTTAGCAACTGGTCTACTGACATGTTAGAGGTGCGAAGAATATGCCCAAACAGTTGCAGCATTCAATAGCCTTATCACGCCTGATTGACCGCGAATTTTAAAAGCACAAGCCCTGCAGGTGCTCACGCATACTGCCGGGCAGTGCTTTGTTCGTTGCCCGGCGTTGACGTCACATGTCATCTCATCTATACTTCGATTACTTACGTTTACAAATCGCATCAGAACAGAGGTTGTTAGGTGATCACATGCACATGTGACAAAGCTGGTATTTGATGATTCTACTTTGCAACCATTGTTGGCGAAAGTAAGTCTGATAGGTAAATATAGCAAAAATAAATCAATGTCACGAATAGGAGATTGTAAAAGGCTGGCAGACGTTCACCCATTTAATGCAAACTTAGTACCAGCTTCTAATTGGCATGTCAAAACTTGTACTGTAAGACAATTCAGGTATCTTCAGTCATATATAAGATGTTTTTGTTTCCAAAGTCCAATACCATACCATCTAAAACGAATAAACTACACACTATAAAGAGTGCTTGAATGGCAATTGCAACGTGCAACAATGCACTGTAAAATATAACGAGTAAATAAGGAATTTAACTTAATAGTCGAATGTAAGTCAATCATAGCCAACGATACGTAAGCTAACGGTTTACACAACTTAGACTAAAGATTTTTCTCAAATTGTTATGAGGGTAATCCCCTTATTTACTCCTTGTACTTGAAAACGTATAATCAAATGTTATCTTTAGGCACAACTCTATAGGAGTTTCAAAGAAGTCATGGGACAGTTTATTTTGTTCATGATTTGTAGACAAGGACAATCATAAGTTTTAAAGGTAAGGGATCGGTCTACTGTGATGATTTAAAAACAAGGGACAGTCTTCATTAGTAAGCACGGCTCTTTTCAGAGCCATTATGAAAATTGGAGGCCCTGTTATGGAATATCAAATATCAAACATACCTATTATTATCAAAATAGTTGCACGATGGTGTTCTGCCTGTTGAGTTCTGAAAGCAAACAGTAAATACTTAATAATAATAGTTTTTATAGTACTTAATCCCTGTTAACAGGCTAAAAGCGCTTTTGACAATTATTATTATTGCGCCGCCTTCAAGAAATCGTCACAATCATTTCACTTCAAACAAGGCCTATCAGCACTTAGATTGTAATATTCCCCATAGCAGCTCCCCAGATTTCCCATGGGTCTACGATGCAATTGAGATTAACTATCTAGCTCAGGGACACAAAAACGTTGACCACAGTGCTCGAACTCACAATTTTAACGGTCTAATAATCCCGAGTCCTGCGCTTTTCCACCAGGCCACGTGAAATGCGGATTACAGGAGAATCATACAAAATGTTGTTTAAACACTTTCAAAACAATTAAAACAAATTGTTAAAATACATAATTGTTTAAACATCATCTGTGGGGTTTGCTTGGCGATTTGTGCTGTTTAAAACATTTTCAACAAGTTGCTAAAACAATTAAACAACAACAATCAATGAATGTTATCAGTCATGTACAATATCACTGAGAATATAATTAGTCAAAAAAAAATTAAAGACGACTTTTAGACTCACCAAATGACTAGAATTAGTTAGTCAAGCACAAAAATGACGAGTTTAAGTACACATTGGTCATTTGCTAATTAGTCTTTTGACGAATTTTGTAATTAAAAAGGTCCTAATTATCAAGTTGTATAATACTTGCAATTATGAAATTTAATCCGAAATCTTTAAAACTTTCTTTGTAATTCAAACCACTTTTAGCACTATTTTGTGGATTATAAAAAAATAATGTGCAGGCTAATATTTAATTAGTCAAATAGGACACTTTTTGACTAATTATTATTCTCAGTATACACCATGCCATATGACAACAGTTAAGGGCCATATTTCATAAAAGCAAAAACGTTGACGCCTCCGTTGATTCAGCCATATGCGTTAGTTTCAAAATATCTTACCTTATTCAGTTGAAAGGCTGAGAACTGGGTGTTTCCCTTATCCATAGTCCATGTTACCGGCCTTTTCCTCCTGATCATCAAAAACTTAAATGCTGTACTTGCGCTACCCTCTCAAGTGAGGTTTTGCTGATCTCTCCTGGGAAGCGCGCAGGCACGTCACTGCTGATTCGTGTCTTGAGTTCGCTGATCCCTTGACTGCCTTTGGTCAAAAACACCACACTCAACCGACCTAACAAAATACCAACGTCCCATCAATGATGTTTAAAATTGAGAAGCCGTTAATGATTTCAAAAGGTACTGAGAAAGTCACCTCATTATATAGATCAGTATGGTAAACAGAGGCAAATCTTACAAGCCAAGACAACCACATTTTTAAGCAGAAATTGTTTAATGATTTTAGCACCTTGTTTAAAGTAGCACGTTATTGCCAACTAACCCCAACAATTTTTTAATTTTTTGAAAGTGAATTAAAACCGATCATTGTGTATGGTTCTCCTGTAATCCGCATTGTTAAAAGTTATAAAACAAAGTTTTACGAGTGTACCATCAACACAAATTATAACGATGATGTTTTTTTAACTGAATTCGCCCGGTGCAAAGGAAACTGAGAGTCCGCCGGCGACAGTGTGCCCTGGCTTGGATGTTAACAGAAACCATGACCTTGTAGATCGTAGGCATCGGATACATTGCTGAAACAAATGATGTGTACGCACCCAATAGGGAACAACATAGACTATGGCCTGTTGGACTCACATCATCGTACCTTTAATTCATAACCAATTGTGCGTGCAGCACACAATAGAGAACACAATATGTAGCAGATGACTGTGGACTCTACAGCATATACCTCTGTAATTCATAACAAATATTCATGCGTACGCAATAGAGAAACACAATGGACAGATGGACTGTGAGACTCTACATCATAGGAACTCTGTAATTTCCTACAAATGATACGTGCAGCACACAATAGAGGAAACAATAGCCAGATGGAACTGTGGGACTACTATATCATATACCTCTGTAATTCAGAACAAATATCCTGCGTACACATATGAGAGAACACAATAGACGATGGACTGTGGGACTCTCCATCATAGGACACTGTAAGTTCCTAACACATGATGTCGTAAGCAACAAAGAGAACACCATAGACGATGGACTGTGGACCTACTCATAGAACTCTGTAAGGCATAACACATGAGCGTTTCAGCACACCATAGATAACACAATAGACCTATGGACGTGGGACTCTACATCATTAGAACTGTTTTAACTCATACAAATGCTGCGGCAAGCAACACAATAGAGAACCAATAGACATATGGACTGTTGGCGCTACAATCATCGGACTCTGTATTCATAAAAAATGAATGCGTACAGCACACAAATAGAACCCAATCGACAGATGGACTGTGGGACCCTACATCATATGGCTCTGTAATTCATAACAAATGATGCGTTGCAGCACACAATTAGAACACTGTAATAGACAATGGACTGTGGGACCCTACATCATAGAACTCCCTGTAATTCATAACAATGATGCGTGCAGCACACACATAGAACACAATAGACAGATGGAATTTGGGACTGTTCCTCATAGGACTCTGTAATCATAACAATGAATGCGTGGGCATTAACCACAATCGAGACACAATAGACAATGGAATTTGGGACTGTCATCCTAGGACTCTGTACTTCATAACAAATGAACTGCGTGCAGTTACACAATAGAGAACACAAGAGACAGAATGACTGTGAGACCTCGTCCCTCATAGGAACTCTTATTCATAACCAATGATGCGTTGCAGCACACAATAGGACCCAATAGAACAGGTTGACTGGTGGGACTCTTCATCATAGAACTTCTGTAACTCATAACAAATGAGCGTGCAGCACACAATAGACAGATGGACTTTGGATTGACGCTACATCATATGACTCTGTACTTCATAACAAATGATGAGTGCAGCACACATAGAGAGACATAATAGACAACTAGACTGTGGGAACTCTCCCTCATAGGACTCTGTAATTCATAACAAATGTCATACAACAAAATAGAGAACACACTATAGACAGATGGACTGTGGACTCTAGATCCTATAACTCGGTAATTCATAACAATGATGCGTGCAGCACACAATAGAGAACACAATAGACAGATGACTGGTAGGACCAGTTTCATTTTCAGTTTCTTTCAGTTTTATTTCGCATCTCATTGCACATTACAGTAAATATAATATTGTAACAATATAAAATTATAACATGGTAATTATAGAACAAAAGACTGATTTAGAAATAATATATTCACTATGCAAGAGAAGTGGAATTCACTTAAAACGCAGGGCGTGTACTTAATTGGCTACCCATGCAAAGTTCACAATAACAATATAAGTATGAAACTTAAAGTAAAACTGCACGAAAGAATATGTATATAATATACGTTACCAATAATTATTGAACACTGTCTATTGGTTTCATGAAAAACGGAATTATACTAACCATAAAATGAATTACAACATTTTGTCTGACCACGCTCTATTTGAAATTCGCGCTATAATTTTAATAATGGTATATGTATACGTTTATGCGATACGACGGCAATACGTCATACACCTCACCCATTGATGCTTTCATAGTGTATGCTATTGCCGTGTATGACTCAAACGTGCCGGCGGTATCGCTACCCTATACACTAGAGCGGTTTTTAAATAGCGCCTGGTCAGACAAGATGGGTTTTTAAGTCATTTTTGGTTAAAAATAGAATCATTCGTTTTTTCGTGAAACCACTCTATATGTGGTCATAATTATTTTTGGAATATATTGTAAAATATTATTCGTTGTACGGTTTCTCCTTTAATTTGAAAGGTATAAACATACAATCATAAATATAAGCACACGGGAAATAAAGGTTTTGACCAAAAATAAATTAAATAGATTGGAAAAAAATAAGAGAATAAAAAAAAGCATTAAAATAATAATGAATAAGTATAAGTTAAATACTTACCCAAATCACGCCGACAATTAATTATAAGGTGCAGAATAAAAATCATGAGCCTTTTTTTTTTTTTTTTTTTTGATTTTGTGTTTTTTGTGGGGTTTTTTTTTTTTTAATTTTTTAGGTTTGTTTTTGTTTGTTTTTTTTTTTTTTTTGTGTAAACCTTTTTTTTTAAGTTTTTTGTTTTTTTTTTTTTTTTTTTTTTTTTTTTTTTTTTTTTTTTTTTTGAGAACGCTTTTAAAAATAGCTAATGATGGGGACTGTTTAAGAAGACGGTCCATTCAATGTATTCCATACAAGGGCTCCTTGGCTTCCTAATGGTGTTTTCAGCAAGTCTGGTGTTTTTCTGTCTAACGTACAAGTCCTTGATTGTCGAGGTGTTCATCGGGAGGACGTCTTGTCTGGTCAGGAAAAATGATCATCTAAGATATTCGGATGGAAATAGGTCATGATGGTATTTATACATAAACTGGGCAGTCTGAAAGGCTGGGATATCAGATTTTTAAAGCGTATTCATGGAGGAGAAAGAGGTCGTATGGGCTAACCAAAGGAATTATACTGACCGTATGATCTTTTTTTTTGCATTAAACAACATAGAATGTAGATGGGAATTATTTTTATCTGCCCAGATAATGGCAACAGTATTTGATGTAAGGGAAGACGAGTGTATTATATAAGGTGGTCATTGAATTACAAGGGCATAATTGTTTAACTTTTCTGATGATACCGTTGTATTTAGAAAGTATTTTAGTAACATGTGAAGTGTGTGATTTTCCAAACATGCCATTATCAATTAAAACCCCCGCCCCCCCTAAACAATTTTAGTTGGTTACACTTTGTTCACTTGGGTTTATCGTCGATACTCATTGTTAATATCGTTTGGTGGTAAAGGTGTGGTTTATTTCTGAATACCATAAAAATTAGTTTTTTTTAATGTTTAGAGAAAGTTTATTTATTTTAAAAAAACCAAGTTCGATAAGGGGGTGAATTCTTATTATTTAAAGTTGATTCAAGTATTAGTTCTTTGTTAGAATAGAAAAATTAGTGTCATCTGCTAACATTATAAATTGGAGATTAGGAGAGCACTGAGGCGGTCATTAATTAAAGTAAAATAAAAGGGTCCTGAGATTGAGCCTTGAGGCACGCCGCAACGGATCGAAGAAGTGGACGACTGGTGTTGTTTATAATCAACAATTGTTTTCGGTTATCAGGTAATTTTCATCCAAGTATTGGCAGCACCTCTTATATCACGCATATTTTTTTAGTTTATTATGAGAATTTTTGGGATCAAGAGTATCGAAGGCTTAGCTGAGATCTAGAAAGATCCCCGTGCAGTGCAGAGTTGTTGGTGCGAGTGCAGTAGTAATTTTATCATAGAGTTTATTGATTGCCATGAAGTGGAATGTTTTACGTCTAAAGCCAAACTGGGCAGGATTGAGGATTTATGTTTATCAATAAATGCGATAATTCTGTTATAAATTAAAAATTTTTTTTTTCAGAATCTTGAGTAAAGTCTGGAAGATGGATATTGGGCCGGTAAATTGTTGCAAGATGCTTATCACTCAGTTTTTAAGATCGGAATAACTCTAGCAACTTTTAGTTTAGATGGGACCATACGGTGGAAAATGAAATTGAATATAACAACATGGGCTCAATAATGTTTGGTACGATTCTGTTTTTTTAACTAATGTTGGAGCTACTACGTCGGCACCATAGCTATTACTAGGTTTCATTTGTTAGGTAATATCCAATAATTCTTCCTTAGTTCTTAGGCGAGAGAAATATACTATGGGGGATATCGCGAATGAACTTCCAATTTGCTAGGATTATAATGTTATCATTTCAAGGAGGGAGTAAATTTAGCAGCCGTGGATTGACCTATGTTGGTAAAAAAAAGTCATTGAATTCGTTAGGCGATTTCGACGCGGATCTTAACTTCAGAGCAATTAGAGTCGATAAAGTAGGAGGGGTGGTTTGGGGTTTTTATTTCTACCGAGAAGACTGATTTTAAGGGTTTGCCATGTTTGTTTTTCATGTTGTTCTGTGTGCATCAAGCTCTGTTGTGATATACTTACGTTTGCAATGCGCAAGAGATATTGAAGAAGTTATTGCGATATTTTTGTGTATTTTAGTTTATTTCATCCACTGGGTTTGGAGCGGTTATTTTCCTAAATAATTTATCTTTAGAGTGTTTGATGCGATTTGAATTAGGCCCAATTTATCCAGGGTGTTCCTAGGCGTTTTAAACCTTAGATAATTTATGGTTTTAACAGGACCTTTTTTTTGTTATTGACCGGTATTAAAAGCCGTTTCGGGATTATCAGTCATCGTACACATGCTGCCATGCGTTTGTAGATGAGAATCCTTTTTAAAAAACCCCCTTATTTTTTTCAAAACTGTTTAAAAGGTTTGTATTTTTATTTATGAAATTATGTTATTACTAAAAGCTAATCTGGCGTTAAATTATTTGAAAAGATTGATGGAACAACCAGGGAAATGGTTGAAATATCGTTGACTAAACGCCCGAAGTAACATGGCTAAGATATCATTTGTTATGATGTTATCAATGATCGTGGGCCGTAGTTTCTTCTGTTATCGGTATTGCCTATCAATGGGTACAGGAAAAACCCATTGAAAAATAAGATTAACGAAAAGTCGTTGACTTTAGGATCAGAGTCACAATGCAGAATATCGATGTTGTAATCGCCCATATATAACAAGTTTTGGTTTCAATGTAACTGGATTAAAGACACGGGATGAAAGCTCGTGAAAAAATCATCAAAGTTAACTGAATCTGGGCGATAGATAATACCAACGAATGGTTTTTTTTTTTTATTGCTGGATTTGTTGTCGTCATTTATTTTCGATGAAATATTGAGTCGCAATCAGGGCAATTAATGTTGAGGTCGGTCCTTGTCTCATAATCAATCTTGGTGTGAATGCAAGGGCGGCAACACGCCCCCCTCTTCGTTCTTGACGAATGGAACTTATAACTGAATAACCATCAATGTCAACTAAGTTGGAATCATAATCATAATTAAACCAAGTTTCGATACAACCAAAATATAAGTTATGATTATGGTAGAAGAGAGACCTTAGGGACCTCGGTGGAGTGCTTACTTTTAGACTACGAACAGTTAATGATGAAATAATGCCAAAACTTGTGGGTATCTTAGATTTAAAGTTACGCATCGTTAAGACCGTCGCTAAATGTAATAACTACAGTTGGGATTTGGATATGGTCCAATGTTCAGTCATTATCAGATGTCTAGGAGTGATGATTAAGTATACTGGCGAAGTGAAATGGGTCAATTTGGGTACATTCAAAATACAATCAGGTGAATTGGAACATGGTGCAGACTAACAAAAGTGGGAAAAATAGAGTAATATACAAAAAAAATGGAATCAAGCGTTTGGGCTAAATCGCTTGATTACATTAACAAACAAAATTACAAATATTACAATGTTAGCCCGGGTGGTGAGCTCAGCTCTCATAGGGAAGCATGTGGTTCACTTAATAAATTTGGTATTTATACAATTTTTTATAAACAATAATAAATGATACTAAAAGAAATAAAGAATTGCCATGATTGCATAAGCTTTGTGCATGAAGTAATACTTTTTGCACGTGGAACAATCAAATATGTGGCAGAATAAGTTATATAGTACAATCATCTTCCTCGAACAGATATGTCAGTGTGTAACGCGTTAAGCGCAGCATTAAATCGCTAGCGTATAAAGGCACTGCGAAAACACGCACGCAAAACAAAGTCTGAACGCGCTTTTACGGCACTGCCTCGAGAAGATAATTGCGTATAACGATCATGGATTGTACGGTGAGTAATGATCAGGGAACATGGACCATACTCAATCACAACAGCCATGGTCAAATCAACTAAACTAAGAATTATAAATAACAAGGAAATAGTAAAACACAAAAAAAAAAAAAAAAATAATTAATATCAACAATATTATCAGTTTTAAACATAATGCACAAAATAATAATTTGTATATGTTTTAGGGACCATGGACAAACAGGGTAACATGGAACCGCTGTAACACATGGTATATATAAAAGCCAAACCAGAAGAAAGATCGGATAAAGGTAGTTAGTGTGTGAATGAGGCAGATACCACTACATTACAGCGGGGCAATGGTCAGTTCCACTCATATCACAACGCTTTCGTGATCTGTTCATTTATTTAGTTTTTAGCTACAACAACACAGAGAAGGAGTTGGGGGCAAGCAGGAAATACCCCCGCTGAAATAAAGTTTCAAGCTAACCTAAATAATGTGGCAAATTAGTCAGGAGATTGAAATGTGAAATGCACGATGATAGACACTCACGCAGACTATTAAAAGTTATGCAAACAGTCAAAGTAACATGCGATAAATAAAACTTAAAACTGGAAATACATATTGAACCGTGAATGTTATTAGGTTGTCTTTCAATTCAGAGCATGAACATAATATTCAATGGGCCTTTAAAATAAATTATGAGTTTTCTCGTAGCAAGTGGGGCCCCTGAAAAGTGAAGGGGGCGGGTCAACCATCAGAACTACAGGATAAAACATAATAGGAAATTGAGAAAAAAGTTTGATCAATCAAAAGTGAGCAGGGGGCTACAGAACTCTAACAGTTTTTTTATGTCGGCCTAATGACGTACTCTTAAAATTAACCAACTCTTTACAGTGTGATTTGAGCTAATGATCTGAGGTAACGTATAAGAACAATGACTTGGGCAGATATGTCGATTGAGTGTTAAGTGACCTGGAACATGAGCGCAGCACTGAATAATGGATTATCTCTTTAAAGGGGATTATTATCACAAAAACACCGTTGCAACATGGTAAGGGTACAATAAGCGCTCAGTGGACGATGACTGCCCAGGTCATTTGGAATAAATGTGAATAGGGGGTTGCGTACAATATAAATCTGATGGTCAACAAAGGGCAGTGATTTGAAATCAGCTGGGAGCCTGGATACAAATGTAAACAAAAAATTTGGCGAATAGTAATATCACTTACTATACAGTGTATGTGAATGGAGGTGACCAAAATCAACTAACACTGGAAAACCAAAATATAACATGGTTATTAGGTAAATGTAGTAATGATACATTAGAAGTAAATAAACTCAATTTGTTTGACTCAATAAGTTCGAAAAAAAGTCCCATTAACAGAAGAGCATATTAATGGTGAAAAGTTCACCTGAAATCATCAATGAAATCAATCAAATGGAATGGTGCAGTTCATTGAAAAGCCCGAAGACACAATTATAAGTGTTTTTCAATCGCTAAGGATTTTATGAATACCTTTCTGTCACTGTTTGTGAGTACTGTGATTCTGGCCGTCCCTGTGGTCCAGGGACCAGCTATCTAGCTTTTGATCTCCTCTTGCCATGGCGGTGCTTCTCTATAAAATGTCCCATTGGTTTCTGGTTAGGTTTTAGTGATGAGCAGTGAATGTGTGCTTGAGTTTCCTTTTGGCACGATAAACCAGGGCTCTTTCTGTGTTGAAAGGACTTTATGATGATTGGGTCTGGGCTTTTGGATGAGTTGACATCATCTGTGCGCTTTGGTTTTCCCAGCGATGAGTCCTGTCAAAATGATTTAAATCTACGTTCAATTGGAGTTTGCTTTTTAGGGTATCCATGACCCTGATGTTGTGTCCTCGTTACGTTTCTTTTCTGGGTAACAAACCATGTAGCAAAAGACAGTTCCGTCGGCTAAAAATATTGCTCAAGCCTCCTCAACACTGTTTCAAGTTTGCACAAATCCTTTTCCCCTTTTATTACCTCTGCAAGCTCCTTTTTGAGGTATTTAACTTCTCTCTGGGTCTTATTTAGATCCATGGTTACCGATTCATACACCGACTGTTTGACTACCTGGGGTACTTTCTTCTCTGGCAATCTTCACGGCCCACACGCATCTGCCAACAGCATTAACAAGTCTCTCAAAAACCTCTGGGGGTTTTTAGAATTCCTGCAACCCCTGATGACATTACGGTTGTATAATCCCGTGTCATTGTTTAGTACTTCTCTGAGTGGTTTCTTTAAACATCGATTCATCTGCATCGTCCGTGTCGATATCATTGGTTATGGGTGCAGAATTTTGATCACCATCCTTTGTCTCTGAACGGCCACGACGCAAAGTAAAAAGTCTTTCCGTTCTGTGGCCATATTTCTGCAAATCACAGTCTCTTCTGATGATGTTTCACACAGTTCAGTAATTAATTAACATGCAAATACTGCCAAGCTAGGATGAAATTGAAGATGAAATTTGAGATTTGTTTGTGAAATTTTTGAGAGCTCCTCTCACGTACGTCTACTCCATAGTACGCTCAGTGATCTCAGTTCCATCTATCCTTCCTATCATTGGACTCTGTAATTCATTGCAAATGAATGCGTGCCGTACATAATATAGAAACACAATAGACAGAGGACTGTGAGAATCTACATCATAGGACTCTTGTAAATTTCATAACAACTGAATGCGTGCAGCACACAATAGAGAACCACAATGGACAAGTGGACTGTGGGACTCTACATCATAGGACTTTGTTTCATAACAAATGATGCGTGCACACATACGGATAACACAATAGACCGGACTGTGGGCTCTCCATTATCATAGGACTAATGTATTCATACATGATGCGTGCAACACACCTTAGAGAACACAATAGACAGATTGTGGCTTTGGGACTTCTCCATCATAAGGAACCCTGTAATTCATAACAAATGATGCCTGCAACAAAACCACAATAGAGCACAAAAGACAATGGAACTGTGGGACTCTACATCATAGGAACCCTGTTAATTCATACAAATGATGCGTGCACACATTTACGGAGACACAACTAGACAGATGGACTGTGGGGCTCTCCATCACATCATAGGACGATGTAATTCATACAAATGAATGCGTGCAACACACATTAGAGAACACAATAGACGATGGGTGTGGATTCTCCATCATAGGACTCTTTAATTCATAACAAATGATGCCTGCGCACCACATTAGGACACAATGTACAGATTGACTGAGAGACCTACCTATAGGCACTCTGTAATCATGAACAACTGATGCGTGCAACACACATATAGAACACGATAGACAGATGGACTGTGGGACTTACAATCATAGGACTCTGTAATTCATAACAAATGATGTGTGCAGTACACAATAGAGAACACAATAGACAGATGGACTGAGAGACCCTACCTCGCATATGACTCTGTAATTCATAACAATGATGGCCGTGCAACACACAATAGAGAACACAATAGAACAGATGGACTGTGGGACTCCTAACTACAAAATCATAGGACTCTGTAATTCAATAACAATGATGCGTGCAGTACACATGGGAGAACACAATAGACAGAAGATGGACTTGAGAAGCTCCCTACCTCATAGGACTCTGTATTCATAACAAATGATCTTCCGTACCCAATAGGAACACAATAGAACAGATGGACTGTGGTACTCCTCCATCATAGGACAATCTGAATTCAGTAACAAATGATGCGTCACAGCACACAATAGAGAAGCACAATAGACAGATAGCGGTGGTGGTGGGACTATCCGTCATACGTCAACTGTAATATCAATCATTGAAGACCACGCGTGTCATTTAAAATGTCGCTTTGGAACATGCCGGTTATTCTTTAATTTCCTCGCCTATCTCATTTGCTAATTTTATATTAAATCCCTTAGCAAATGCAAGAAAGGCAAAACTTGTGGTATTTGTTTACAAAATACCTTTCAATGGGCGGAATGTTCGTACTTTCGCTTAATAAAACCGAGAGATTATCACCACCATCACCCACCCGCCTACACAATAGGCTAGAAGGTGTCCATGCCCTTGGCCACTGATGCCATCAGTGTTGCAATGTATAATTGCGGACCCATAAAATTCTCGTAAATGCAACCGATCCAGGGGATGGTTAAAAACTATCCAAATGCTTTATATTGGTCGCCAAGGTGTTAACCATCTTGACAGATCTCACAAATAAACCGCATTTCTTTATTCTACTATTGATTATCGAAGTAATACTAACCTTCTTGTAAATTAATCTCAGGAATCTTACTGCTAAATTGCTATCATCAAATGGAACATGGATTTCGTGTTGCATTCCCTTCGTAAGAACAGCTTTTTTAATACTGAGGATAAATTGGAAATATTGAAAATGTCATTACAACTAAGGAAAAGAACGGAATTGCATGGCAACTGATGTTTTTTAAATGGGAAAAAATACAATCTATGCTTTCCAAGTTAGTAATGGATTAAATAATAGCCCGTGATTTTGTGGAACACTTATTGTTGCCTGTGTAATTCTTACTACTCACCATAGATTGAAGATGGTCCTTCATTACTATCTATAAGATTTGGTAATTCAGAATTCAAGAGGTCCCAAGCCTTAAGTAAATCGCCCTTCCATTTATATTCAGTAATATTCTGATCGAATTCAACAACCATAATAAAATATAATCAGAAAGGCTCTTTGCACCAGACTTCATTTCTGGGGGCGGGAGCAAACAGGTGGTTAATTTTTTTTTGGGGGGGGACTTCCAAATTTTGGCGGAAATCGCTGATATGGTTGCCAAATGTTGGTGATTTTGGCCCCAAATCACTGTCTGTGCCAAAATCCGTCATTTTTGTTCTGGTCAGAGGATGGGGGGGGGAAACTGAGGGGCTAAGGAAAAAAAAATTAGGGGAGAAAATGGCATCTGTAACCCCAAATTCCACACAAAAGGGGCAAGCGTTCCACTTTTTGCTGACTTTTTTAAAGTAAATAAGTCCAAAATGTAGAGAAATTTGACAAGAAATTCCACTTTTTGGTGATGAAATGTTGAAGATGTCTAAAAAAGAAACCATTTTTTTATTTTAGGAGGTTAGATCGACTTTTACCAAAAAAAGTACAATTTTTAAAAACATAAAAAACCCCCAAATAAATAAATATTACAAAAATAATTATTATAATGACGCTAATAACAACGGTTGCCCGAAATTTTCGAAATTCGTACAAAGTACTGCGTGGGAACTTTGCATAAATCAGCAAAAATTAATATTCATATTTTGTTAAGGGCCGCTTCAATCACCGTTTGCGTGCCGGGGTACCGACGGTTCTTTTTGGTTGCAGACCGGTTTCTATCAATTCTAACCAATTGTAACCCTATCAACAGCATGGTCCTAGGCAACTAGGGCGTGACGAGAGTTTTGAGACATTCCACATTATACTAAATCGAATACAGCGCAATACAAATGATGGATGAACCATAGTGGGAAATGAAATTTCTCCCTGACGACACATAGTTATGATATAGATTGGACAATCCCCTAACGTAGGGAAAAGGAATGTTTGAAGCATGAAGAGCGAAACAGGAAATTTATCAATCAACTCTACAGAAATGACCAATGATCCGGAACATTTATGAACACATTTACCATCATGGATATAAATATTGCCCTGGTCTGAAAATATTGCCTGATTATTTAAAAGTTATATGGCCAAATGCAATATTGGATTCGACCTTGATTTAAGTGCAGATTTATGCTGAATTGCGACCGTAAAAGTGCTTGTAAGATTAGTGAATCGTATTTTCTACTGTTATTAGGTTTAAGTCCAAAGCTCAATCCGTCGTGACCATTCTCTGGCAAGTAAGTTTGAAGATTGTTTGACTTTATGGACCATTAGAAAAAAATTTGGCCTCCATGGTCCCTCGCAAAAAAATCCGGAATTTTGGCTAGGGCCAAAATCCAAAATGGCCGCCGACGCCAATTTGAAAAAGAGGTTTTGAACCAGGCGGGGAACCAGAGCACTTATAAGCATGTACAATGACACTTTGGGGGTAAGGGGTAAACGGCCCAAGGATCCAAATCTAACATCAGTTTGACGTTATGAATATTTTCGCCCAGAAATCCAGATGGCGTGAACCGCCATTTTGAAAATTAGGATTTTGAAACCAGAGGGGAACAGAGCACCTTATAATCATGTCCAGTGACTCTTTTTGGGGTAAATCCGACCCAAGGATTCCAAATCTAATATCAGTTTTACGTTATGACATCATGTTCGCCCAGAAACTCCAAAATGGCCGCCGACTAAATTTGAAAAATTAGATTTTAAACCAAGGGGAACCAGAGAGCCTATACTCTGTACAATGGGGGGGGGGGGGGGGGGGGGGACAACATTTTTCGGGTAAATCTGCCCCAAGGGATTCTGAATCTGACACATTAGCGTGACGTTATGATATCATTTTAGCCCAGACATCCAAGCTGGCCACCGACCAGCCATTTGGAAAAAAAATTAGGTTTTACCCAGAGGGTGAACCAGAGTTTAAGGTCTAACATTCGTTTGACGTTATGACATATTTGTCCCAGAAATCAAGATGGACGCTCCAGCAGACATAAATATTGGTAATTGGAACGCGTGAGGAGAACACTGCAAGGACGGTCATCTGGGAAATTCCCTGGAGGAAGCAGAATATAGCCATCATGGCTCTATTGTGACAACACCTGAATGGAAAAGAGACCCTCATAAATTAAAGGGAAATTTTAGACCATTTTACTTGTCTAGCAGAAGTGACGGCATCAGCAGAGATGGAGTAGGGATTATGATAACAAAAGCTTCTCCCGGTTTGTCAAGCTATGTGAAAGCAGTTCACCAAGATTTTCCAGCCAAATTTAATATGAAGGAAGGGCCATAGTAAACATCATCCAGGTCTATGACCCCACATCTGAACACCAGTGAGGCAGAGAGCGACAAGTTCTATGACACCTACAGCTCCAATACAGAGAAAGAATCATAAGAAAAGAAAACCTAATCCTGATGGGGGGATTTCAATGCAAAACTAGGGACAGATTACCAGGAATGGACACCCACATTGGGTTGATACGGACTTGGAAAACTCAAGACAGAGGAGAAAAGCTCGGAAAGTCTGTGCACTCCACAAACTGGGTGTATGCAACACTTACTTCAACACAAGGAGTGTAGAAAGGCAAATGGACATTCTCAATGTGGACAAATTAGGAAAATGATTGACTCATCATTACCCATCTGGACAACTTGAAACACCTTTCAGAAATGCAGATCGTACGCTTTCAGCAGATACCCCCCCTGTCGGTTCAGACCACAAACCGGGTGCTGGCTAAGGTGAAATTTATACCTACCAAAACCAAAAACGTTATAACAACCGGTACCCAAGAAGGATGACGTCAGTCGATTCAAGGACCCCACAATTGCAGCGACTTCTGGGCCAAAAGATGAGAAGACATGAATGTTGAAGGGCTCTATGGGACGAATTCAAGGAAACAACCACGAAAATAAACAAGGAAACGTGGTGTTGAAAAGGGCCCCGGAACCCCCTGAAGAAGTAAGTAAGAAAGGCATTGTCATCAAAGAAGGACAGCAAGGCGGGAATAAAATGATGTGAACCACCCAATGCCACCTAATCCAAGTCCAACTACGCCAAACTGAACAAGGAAGTCAAATATCAAGTAAAGAGCTGGAAAAAGGCTGCTCGGAAAAAGAAGTTATTAAGAGGGATGGAAGATACAACATGTGGAACAACAGCAATGAACTCTTCAAGTGCAGCCGTAGACTAGTGAGTGAAAGAGCTTAACTGCCAGCAGCTGCCAAAGACAACCATGGCTCCCTCAAAACTGCTCAGATAAAGTAATGAATGTGCTGGAAAGAAACCTTCAGCCAAACCAACATCTCAACACAGAATTCCCCAGAGATGAAGAAGTACTTCAGTCCATCCCAGAACCTGGCAATTCAATCAACAGGCAGCTTTCGTCAAGAGAGGAAGTAGACGAGGCCATTAAGAAACTGGAAAATAACAAAGATGTGGAGGAGGGATAAAAACCTGTGAAAAACCTGAAAAGCAGGTGGTCCAGCTATGAGACAGCCACTCGTTGTGAAAATATCAAGTGCCAACTAAAGAGCAATTCATTTATGTCCATCCCAGGGAAAGTATTCTTGTAGATGATCCTGAACCAGATTCAGGACACCATAGATGACCACCTTGGAGAGGAGCAATGTGGATTTAGAAGCTCAAAAAGGTACTACTGATGCCTGTATTTATTGTTTGCCAAGTGCTAGAGAGGCCCAAAGAAAGGACACATTCCGATTACACTGGAACTTTGTAGATTTTAGAGCAGCATTTGATACCATTTGGAAAGAAGGCACTCTGGAAATGCGTAAGATCAATTGGAGTAGAAAGCAAGCTAGTTAGGACCTAATGAAAAGATGTCTGAGACAAAACCATATGATCAGTAGTGGTGAATTGGAAAACTCACTGACTGGTTCGAAGTCTTAGTTGGTGTGAGACAGGATGCCTCTATATCCATGCCTCTTCAATCTCTTCTAGATTTGTGTTAATGAGAGGGTTCAAAACCTAGGCTCCGGAATCAAATGGGGAGAGATGAAAATCAACAAAATTTGTTATTGCCCGATGACACAACCCTGCTGGAAATGGTCTTTGAAAAGTTACAGCTATCCACACAAGAACTGGCGAAAAAGCCTGCGCCAAATGGGGAATGAAGATTTCCAACCCATTAATGCAAGATCATCACCCTTAAACCAGACACCCCAGTGAAAAGTAAAGTGAGTGATTTGCCCTTTCTTTGGAAGTAATGTGCCTTCGGTTTAAGGAGGACACAAGGGCGTTACAAGAGACTAGCCGGCAATGGGCATTCGGTAGACTCGGGAATACACTCTGAGAGCAAATCATGACATCATAAGATCACTCAAAGTCAGAATATACCAGTCTTTTATTACTCCCCATTGCCACATCTGGAGCAGAGTCCGGGGTATTGCGCAAGACAGACTGCCAAAAGCTATAAAGCTTGAGATGAGATGTCTCGAGTCCATCCTAGGAGTGAACCTTTGGACAAAAATTTAGAAATGCATGAAAGAAGCAGAGTCTGAACTTCACATGCACCATCACGGATGCAGTCACCAGGAGACGGCTGATGAAGTGATTGGACATGTAGCCAGGATGCAGGAACCACAGTACCATACCAAGGCCTATACGCAAGACTTCAAAAAGCGTTAGAATGCCAGGTCACCACCAGCAAGAAGGAAAGGACCAGATCCCCAATGAAACAGGCTTGGACCTCCAAAAATGCCGAATTTATTGCAAAGGGTAGACCAGATGGAGGAGAATTACTCATGAGATAAGCAAAGGGATACCCCGTCCTAGCAGTAAGTTCAAGTAAAGTCACGTCATCGAGTCTAAAAAAAAAATGGCAAATGTGCACTACAGAGTAAAAATGGTTTTTGTAATGTTTAAGTATTTCACTCCAAAATTGAGTGATAGAAAAAATAATCCATTCTTCAGACCTAACTTACTTTGGGAATCCTTGATAATTACCAGGAAAAACATATTTCGAAATGATTATAACTAATGTCAGATTCGGAATCCTTGGGCAGCACTTACCCCAAAAGTGTCATTTTCCCTGATTATAGGTGCTTGTGGTTTTCTTCTCATGCTGTGTCTCAAAAACTAGTTTTTCAAAATGGCGTCGTTGGCTTTCTGGGATGTCTGGGCTAAATAAAATGAATTTTTAGAACGTCAAGCTAATGTAGATTCAGAATCCTTGGGGCAAAGATTACCAAAAAAGTGTCATTGTACATGATTATAGGTGTCTGGTTCTCCCTCTGGGTCCAAAACTAATTTTTCAAATGGCGTCGGTGGCCCCCTACTGGATTTTTGGGCAGAAATGATGTCATTGTCATAACATGAAACTAATGTTAGATTTGGGATCCTTGGGTAGATTTACCCCAAAAAAAAGAGTCATGGACAATGATTATAGGTGCTTGTTCCCCGTCTGGTTCCAAAATTATTTTTCAAAAATGGTTTGTCGGCGGCCATGCTTGGATATTTGGGCGAAAAGTGATGTCATAACGTAAAGCTGATGTTAGATTTGGAATCTTGGGTCGATTTACCCAACCAAAAAGAAGTCATTGGACATGATTATAGGTGATATGGTTACCCGCCTTGGTTCAAAGCTAAAAGTTTCAAATGGTTGTCGGCGGCCATTGTGGGATTTTGGCTCTAGCAAAAACAAGCCGGGATTTTCGCGAGGAGGGTGCCATGGAGGCTAAATTTTTTCTAAATGGTCCATGAGAAGTCAAATCAATCGTCAACCTTACTTGCAGGAGAATGGTCACGGGACGGGATTGAATTTGGACTTAACTATTATGGGCGAGTTTGCGCATTTGCATACACTTAACACCAAGTATTGTGGGAAACAAACGTTTGGTTTTGACCAGTCGAAACATATGGATGCAATTGCAAGGCCAATTCACTACAGTGCTACTGTGCTGGTTAACCATTAAAAACCGGCAGGTTTTCTGTGTGTATCTGGGAAGAAATTAATTTAGAAGCCGAAATTTTTCGGGGCGACAATGAGACAAATATGCCTTAATTGATATCAAAATTTATACTACTTCCGGTTAAATCAATGAGGTCCAAAAAGGAAATCGGGACACAACACTTCACCTCGCAAAAATACATCATTTACAATTAATTCTGGTCATCGTAGAAACATATACACACAAGAAATGATCACTGACGTGTGGAAATACGAAATCCTGTTTGAACTACGCAACCTCCCTTCTGGACTATGACCGCTTTCTGGATCACGACAACAAGAACACCAAGTAGTATACGGATGACATGCCTATAGACCAGTTAACATTCTATGTCACTTTTGTTGCCTGCGAATCCTTGCCTGCGAATCGTTATGGCCCATGGTATTAAAAACTCTAACAGATACTATTGCCCAGTGTTGTTGTAAACAGTCAGGCCGAACCTATTCTAAGATTCCAGGCCCCAACATGATTAAAACATTGCTGTTAACTGGTCTATACGGGACAACATCACATGAACTCACCCGTCTTCAGGGCCACCGAACAAATCTGCCTAAATGATTTCTCTGCTGCTAGGCCTGATAGCCCTGCTCCATTGTTCACTCACTCGCTCGTAATCTGACACATCTCTTCTTTTAGTCCAATAATTGTATGATGTACCCCACACAAAATTGCCAACAGAAACAAATTTGGTTGGGTGGTTATATACTCTGAAATAGTCCAAAATAAAAAAAAATTTTTATTGATGTTTTAACAGTATACCAAAATCAACCTAGGTGGAAAATGTAGAATAAGGGGGGAGGCAACGTTTTTTGTTACAGGGGGTTTAAAAATGAGAATGGTTCGAATTGATTTAAATGATGTACAATTTATTGGGCTACTCCGTAAGGTTTAAAGAAAGGTATAGTTTGCCCTATTACGCGTTTATAGTTTTAGTGACAATGGCTCCATAACAGTTCAACGGTTAATCCTGGGTAAAATTCATAGAACTGCTCCGATTTGATCGGACTGGTGGTAAACTGTTAAATTGTCCCACTAGATAAGTAAATGTAATAGATTCTTTGTTTGACTTTCTATATAAGAATTACAGAAGCTATGACGCGTGACTCCCATAGACCCTGTTAGCCCCCAGTCCCATTTTGCGTTCCAATTATGCCAACGCCATATTATAGATGGTTAGTGCACAGTAATTTTCGGGTTCGTTACCATTAGACGGAACATTTGACACCATTTTAACGAACGGATATATATGAAAATTTACCCCCCTTGTGGACTGGAACCACATTTGAATCATAACTATTGAACTACAACTGCAGATATGGCAAACTATACCTTGTTTTAATCCTGGAAAAATGTAAAGAACAAGTTGGCTTACTTTTCGACGCGTTTGATACTTGTAGATTTGACCCTGTATAAACCTTACCCCCTTGTTAACAATATAGGTTCCACTCCTTTGATTTTAGGGACTGTTCGATATGTTGTTTTTAAAGGTGATTCTCATTACCATTCTGTTGGAATTGATTCGGTTGCAATTAGTGTGGTTAAGGCAGCATTCATTTTATTTTTTTTATTTTTTTTATTGCTTTAATAAAAGGCTAGAGGCGGACATCCATCTTGAATCGGCGAAGCTCACGGTGGACGTGGATGTTTTACCGCCCAAGCCCAATACAACTAAAACTTACGGTACGGAAAAATCCACTTTCTCGTTGATTTCGCCAAGGGCCCCTTCGAATTAAAAATGATCCTTTTTTATCCAGGAACATAATCAGGCATGTGGTTTATGCAGAAGAGAAGAAGTCGTTGCATAGATCGGGCACGGAGGTTTTGCAGATTTTCAAAATGGCTTCTCAATAGCATGGGATATTTAGCACGTTCCGTAGTTGCTATGACGATTGTGACGTATTTAGCACAGTAGTAGTACACCCCAAACCCGGTTTTGTGTTATTGTATTTCGTATGGAACTTTGACTCGGTAAGTGCGAAAACAGCGTCAGCTGCTCGTTCTTTGTATTTTTGAGAATCAGCGACAAATAAGCGTCTTTGTGACCATTTAAAGACACAAGAACCGGGCACAGCCAGAGGCCTTGATTTTGAATGCGCCTATTCCATACCAAGTAAGTACCAAGAGACATATTGGTGACAAAGCTTTTGCTACTGCAGGGAATCACGGTGTGAAAACAGTCTCCCCTCGACAATTCCGTGAATGATGCCGCCCACAATTGATAGTTTCAAACAGGCTTAAAGCAATCTCTTTCTACACACTAATCTTGTGGTTGCCTTTGTGTTTTCATGTTTGTCTTATTGTTGCGCTGAACGATCAATTTTGGAAGTTGGGGCATTATAAATTTGGTTGTTATATTAAGAGGACATACCAAAAATGTCAGGTTTCATTAATTTGAGGGACTTATGGATCATAGAGTAAAAACAGGGTAAATATTTTGGTTGTCGTACTCGTCTTCAAATGATGCGAGAATCTCAAGGAACGACCCGCCACTGACAGAATCCGCTAAAATTACGTCAACACAACAGAATTAAATAGAACGTCTTCAAATAGAAAACATTTTCAAGTATTTTATTTAAATTTCTTGCACTAACACATTTCTTAAAATGTCACTGGTAAATATATATGGTATGTCAATATATAGGCCTTTGGCTGAGACTTCAAAATCGGTATTTAAACACTGTGGTAATCATGCTGTTCTTATAAAAAACTAAATGTTTGAACACAAGTAATTCAAACACATCATAACAATAATCTTTCAGGAAAAGGTGAGCTGAGACATTCCGAAGAAAACGATTTCCTCTGATTTCAACCCCGAGCCGACCAATTAGCACATTTCACTTAATAATCTAAAAACGAAGGGGAAAATTGAAAAGGCCAAAGAAACGGTGTTCAAGATCTTACTTTTCGCAACAGTTGTGTCAAGTTTTATTACCACGCATTTTTTGGCTATTTTTTGCTAGTTTGCTATTTTTTTCTCTTTTCTTGAACACGCGCTCCGGCGTCAGGGCCTTTATTACAACAATTAACAAACTGCATCACATATTTGCAAATAAATCATATCGATATAAGGTTAACCAAGACACTACACAAACAGAACCTATACATGTACAAATATATATCTACAAAATACATTTAAACTACAGTCGCCATCAAAATACTTCCGTGGAAATTACTTTGTTTTGAGCGTGATGTGCGTAAGCACATTAATAATTTGCTGAAATACATATGATTAAAGGTGGGTGATCCGATCATGATCCAAATTTTTGTATGATGTTTTATCCTTCACACGGAAGCATATCACCAAAAGCACCTGATTACAAATTTTTAGTTAGATCGGCCCAGCCCTTTGGATAGTAGAAGCAGTTGTGAGACGTTTTTCTTTATAAAATCAAAAAGAAACATTTCCTAGGCCTAAATTTTCACTGGGGTGATGAGAAAAATATGAACTTTCTTCTGATACCAAATTCTCCATTTTGGTGAAGTGGGGGACGGGGTTGTCGATCGGGTCACCCACCTTTAATTAAGCATCACTCAAAACAAAGCCCGAGTCTCAGATAAAGCTCCCCCTCCCCGGTTTGCCATTTTGGAGAAATGAGATATATAGGCCTGTAACGATTATGATATATTGAGGGCGTTATTTACATAATGAAAATCGTGTGCTTTTTTGTGCTTGTATAGTATTATAATGCCGCAACGGGACTCGAACCCACGACCTTCAAATCATGGGTGGAGTGTTCTAGCCATGGGACCGCACGTGCCCTCTTGGAAGCAGGAGTTTTTGAATGTAGGCTAAAAATTAGAATTTTGGCGCCTCTTCCACGAAGCGTGTGCCTCAATCGAGGACAAAATTAATTGACATAACCCTTGACATTTTAGCTGTGTTTATTTGGCGTATGTAGGCCATTTTTGAGATTTTGAAATTTACCTCTTTTGTTTGGGAAGTTTCGAGCCTTTCTCAACCCGCAATTCCTCTCCCTCTCCCACTAAATAATGTTAACTTACTAGATGTATGAGTGGCTGTCACGGTTTTCTGATGACCTGTTGACTGAACCACCGGTCTTGTAGTAGTAATCACTGGTTCATGTGTGCTCAGCTCGTGCATGGATGAGGTTGGCATTGTAGGCCACGAACTAGAAGTAGGCAATTCTTCCACGAACGGAGTGCTAACCATTTTCTCTGATATAGTGGATGACTTCAAGGTTGTGGTGTAAGTTCCTTCATCAGGTGTAGTTGGTGTACCTGAGAATGATTGGATTATACTATCATTTGCATGTGTACAATGTACACGTGTGACTATACATACTTACACGTGTTATGTTTATTATCCCTGCATTATAATGTTTTGATTTGATTTATTCGGACAATGTCCTGGATAGAGAGCCTCAACAATAAGCTTATTTCCATTGGGGTCCATTTTACCGGGACGGAATTGGGACAGCCAGGGGTAATCACCCTACTCTTTTCGACACTGACTGTGATGTGCATGCACAGGTATGACTCTCTGTACATGGGGTCGACGGCTTAACGTCCCCTCCGAAGGACGGGGTATTATCATGGTTCATTTTAGTCCAACTGAACCATGGGGAGAGCGAATTCCAATTTCAATCAACAGCTCTAACCGTTAGTATTTGTAATTGCACCACTCGCATAGAAATTCAAGTGTATCACTTTTACCTTATCCCTAACGTCTAGCCGTATTCCAATTCATCGTTATCTATTGTTTGTCTTTTGTTATACATGACCATTATTTCTTAGGAAGTGTTATGTAGCTAGATAACGTTCATAACTAAGAAAAATAAACTCTTTGCTCGACGTGTATGTGAGATAAAGGATTTGAATGGACCATTCGCAAATAAACAATGGTCGTCTGCAGGTGTTTCGCTTGCTAGTTTCTGATGAGTTCTCTCATGCGGCTCGAACTTCTACGCAGGTGACCATTATATTTTGTGAATGGTCGGCTTCAAATCTAATACATAGCCATTTCTACTTCGGATCATCCATTTTTTGGACATGGAGAATCCAACAAAACGAGTGACAATTAGTCAAAATAACACCTATGGTCCCCGTCTTGAATTTCGAAATGGCTACCATTGTTTTAAACGAAAATGGCCCCCATTGGTTTACCGTTGAAAGAGTATCTTTGCATTCAGAACACATAAAGTGAAAATTTCTTTTCCGGATCTTACATTTTTTGTAATGGAAAATCCAAGGAAGCACTAAAATTATTTTATTTATCATTCAGCTACCATCTTGAATGTCAAAATGGCTGCCTGTAGCATTTGCAGTATATATAATATCATGCCACAAATCAACCACATATTGAAATCAAGCCACATTACCTCTCAACTAAAGATGAACATCTTCCAAACAGCTTGCCTGTCCAATCGTTGTATGATTGCGAAACGTGGATGCTCTTACAGAAAACGGAAGAGTACGGAACATTAATAGCTACGCCAGCAACTGCTACAGAATAATGTTGGGAATCCGACACCAAGATAGTCTCTAAACATGGGTGTGTACCAAATTTCCAACCAACAACCACTTTCATCCATAATTCAACAATTGGGTACATTCTCTGGAAACCGTTCAATGACTCAATGCTCTATATGATACTCAACATGGCGCCATGAAACAGGGAAGACAGTGAGTTCTCTACAACCAGTACATTGTCAACCTACTCAATAGGACCATATCGCTCTCACCTACTAAGATCAGAAATGTCACTCAGATAGATCCCTTTGGATTCAGATTGTGACCGACTGCTTCGCATCTGACTGATGATGCTTTTGCCACAAATTATGTGGTTACTCACACAGTCACACTGTATTGGATAGCCATAATCATGCATGGCAGAGGCAACGGAGCGCAAGATCAACAAGCACATCGAGAAGTGGCTTGTTGTTCCAAACAGCCTGATAAATGAAACTGATAAAATATGGAAAGTTGCGATCGGAGTGCACAGAGAGTAGAATCCTTCTCCTTATCTCTTTGAAGTGTGCTGCCGCGGTTCTGTTACAACTTACTTTCAGAAATGGCTGCCTGACCTAGGCTTCACTAGAAGGGACATGGAATTTGTAAGCTGAGCAGTGTCCGGGACAGCAGAATGAGGTTCATCGCGGGTATGCATGAGCAAAATATATCCAGATAAAGTCTGGATGTGACACCCGTGCCGTTTGGCAAAAAAGGTGGCCAAGCGGTCTAAGGCGCTGAAGCGTCGGCAGGGCATAAGATTGACCAAGTAGCCCTGGTTCGAGCCCTGGCAACGGAGCGCAAGATCAACAAGCACATCGAGAAGTGGCTTGTTGTTCCAAACAGCCTGATAAATGAAACTGATAAAATATAGAAAGTTGCGATCGGAGTGCACAGAGAGTAGAATCCTTCTCCTTATCTCTTTGAAGTGTGCTGCCGCGGTTCTGTTACAACTTACTTTCAGAAATGGCTGCATGACATAGGCTTCACTAGAAGGGACATGGAATTTGTAAGCTGAGCAGTGTCCGGGACAGCAGAATGAGGTTCATCGCGGGTATGCATGAGCAAAATAGATCCAGATAAAGTCTGGATGTGACACCCGTGCGGTGCCGCGCTGAACCGTCGGCAGGGCATAAGATTGACCAAGTAGCCCTGGTCCAAGCCCTGCGAGAGTTGTGTTTCTTGGTCATACTCAAATAGTTCCTATAAGGTCGGAAATTGCATAATCACGCAGGCATTAAGCAGGTTCAATATGTAAATTTCTCCTCTCTCACCACCCATTGCGTAGAATGTGCGAGGTATATGCAATGGGTCCGGCGCCTCATGGTTCGAGAGTCATGGAAAGCTGTTGGGGATTCCGTGCGTCAATGAGGTCAAGCTGAAGCACGTTAAAATTTGCAGACCTCATCGAAAAGAGAAGGGATCATCCCGGTGTCATATAATACAGTGTCCGTGTGACCGAGTGTCCTACCACCCATCTGTCTATTGTGTTCTCCATTAAGTGATGTATGCATCATTTGTTTCAGCACTGTACCCAAATGGCCTCGTCTACAAGATCACGTTTATTCGTACATGTTGCTATGGTAGCTAGGACACTCTCTCATGGGGGACAGTCAGTTTCTTTACACCGGGTCTGTTACCTGCGCTCATCACTCTAGGTACCAGAGTCCTCTAGTGTGATGCGGGAACCCGATTTACAGGAGGTTAAATTGATCCATATCCATATCCAGACCAGATCCAAAAATGAGAAGAGTAGCGGTAGAGTAGTTGCTATAGACTAGTTTCGTTGGGACCATGCATGCTCTGAATTAATTTTACACAACCTCTAAATGGTTCCAGCAGTATAAATCCTACATTGTGGGTACCACTCAAACAGGCTGTAGTGTAAATAAGGAGTACTAGCTTGGTACTTTGGTATTCATCACCTTGTTTGAGGGATTAGCAGATAGCCACCTATAAAAGTTGGAGAAGAGTTGAGTTTCCCATGCAAGTGACAGAGGTCGGCCGCGGGATGCAGCGGTTTCGTGGACATTGGACGGCTCGATCATTCTTCAAAAAAAAGTGATACCTAAGTCCAAGACAAGGCACTTTACAGCATTTTATTGAGTATAATGGTAAAAAAAATCCTTGGAAGAAAACTTGAAGGAAAAAATTATCTTGGTGGTCAAAATGCAATTAAAAACTAGCGGAATGAATGAAAGTTGGCTTAAAATCCAAGATGGAGGCGTGAAGTGTACTGTTTTGCTGCAGTGGAGTAAAAATGATTGGGTAATTTACTTCTAAGAGTTACTCTACGAGAAAACCATGCAAATCTCAAAAATCTAGGAAGAAGGGGCGTCAGCCACTTTGAACCATACTGAATCCGGTAGACCCCTACCACAAAACCAGTTCATGAAAATATGGCTAAAAAAATCACAGTGTTCTAGACCATCTCGTATGACGAGAGTGAAAAATCACTAATTTACATGAAAATATGATGTTGTGAAAAAACCCAAGTCAATGTGTATGGACGAGAGTGGAAAACGCATGAGGAAAACTATAAAAGATTCATGAAAATATAATAATTACCCTATTAAGAATAGCTTTCACAAAACTTCTTAAATGTCATAGTTTGTTCAAAAATGTTCTTATTTTTATGATTTCCCTTTTTTGGCCAAAAAAGGGTAAATTTAGAGAAACCACGACTGACTTGGTAGGAGTTTGAAATTATTTTGATGACTTGACTAGCAGGAGAGATGTGGGCCATCTTACAAGAAAATAAAATCATGTGCTTTGAAATCTAACAATATAGAAACACCACATTGGATATTGTTGTTGTTTTTAACCTAATATCATTCAGTATATTATGGCCATTGTAAGATGTACACTGAGTTAAATACTTCAGTAGTTCTTGAGAAGAACACCGCATAATTTGGATCAAATTTATTAAAGAGATCTCTAGAACTATCCAATGGTTTAAATGTGTGTCAAGAATTCAGTGTTTTCTAGAAACAATTTTACAAGATTTAGGCAAAAATTGATCATTTCCACAAGTATGCTGAAGCATAGTTTAATACTTGGTTGACATAATGAAAAATTCTGCAAGTTCAAAAAAGCATCTAGTAAGATCCCATGCCGAGAAGCAAATATGCAAAATGAGCTCATTAATATGTACAAAAAGTGAACGACACGGTGCATGGGTATTATTTAAAGACCGCTACCTACCTACCACGTTTCATTAAATTTTACATTTGGATCTGGTAGAAGTGCACGATAGTAATGAAACAATCATGAGCAAATATACATTAAACTCATAATATGCACAAATAATGTTTACAGGGATGGGGATGGCATCCAACAACTAACTAAATACCAACTTTCATTATCTGCGGAGATGAGATCTCGTATTAGTCGTCATTAAAGTGTCAATCAGAGCAAATAGCACATAAACTCAGTAATATGCAAAAAGATTGATGACCACGTACAAGGGTTTTACTTGCATCACTACTCCGCATACAATGTTTCCTCAAATCCGGATATTGGGATCTGGTAGAGTTCACCTTTTAGTAAGAGCAAAATCCGAACAAAATATGCAAATAAGCTCATTAATATGACAATACGATGACACAATGGAGGAGTATAATTGCTGCACCGCCATCCACATACCATTTTTTATCAAATTTGGACACTGGATCTGGTAGAAGGACACCTTTGTTAGAAATGAGCCAATCGGAGCCCCCCAATTTGCCAATGCGCGCACAAAGACTGTACAAATAATGAAAAATTGCATGGGTATAATTGCACTTACCACTACCCACATTACAGTTCGTCATATTTTGGATATTGGGATTGGGTAGGAAGATTTACCATTTTGAGATATTAACCATTGTTGAAATGCATTTAGAAGTTTAAGAGAGACTTTGCACAAATATTCCTGCCGGATTAACTTGGGAGAGAGAGAGAGAGAGATTTACACAGGTTTTCAGGGGAATTAGAAGCGAAGAGTAAAAAAAATACACAGAGTATGACTTTGCTTCGGCGTACAGACTTGGAACTGTCTGTCACAGAAGTAGATACTAAGTAGTAGTGCAAGTGTCATCTATAGATCAGGCGTCGGACGGTTACAGACGGAGCGACAGATGACAGACGCCGACGACAGATTCACTTGAGAAATTCACCTTCTGCTAAAGAGCCAGGGAGATAAGAAAATAAAGTGTTTTAACAACTGTGAGTATGGGCAAGATATAAATCGCGTGTAGGGCATTCTTTTGAAATTAAGAAGTTGTTTCCATACCAGACGCTCCTTTGGTAACGAAAAACACCACACATATATCTCTCTAGTGGTGAGTTGGGAAACAACATTGAAAAAAAAAATCGCAAAGCCTTAAAGACATGCTATATCTTCCAAGATTCTGGACAGAAGTTTCCCGGCACTACTCTCTAATGCCTTGCGGACTTATTTTAAAGCTAATGAGACTGTTAGCGGGACAAAACATTTTTTGATGTAAAATTAAGAACGTCTGCTAAAAAGACTTATTTAAAATAAGTCCTTATAGATTTACAAACAAATTAAAATGACTTAAAATAAGCAAACGAGAGACTTATGTGAGGTCTAAAAGACTTATTTCAAATCCAAAAAGTTTGTCCCGAGAACAAGGTCCTCGTTAGATTTTAAAATAAGTCCAAGGATTTTAGAGAATAAAGTGACAAGCGGAATTTTATTTATGAGCGATACAAATTTCTCTCAAATTGCCACTGGGCGGCTGTAGACCACCTACCGAGAATGTTTCGAAGGGTTATTGCGACAAACAAGTAAAAAGAAAAAACGGTAACCTCTGTTTTGAACTTGCCTGTTGTCGTAATTATCCCTATAGAAAAACCATACTTTGAATTTCTTCATGCACGACAGAAAATACTAAATCATCATTATTACATAATAGACGGCATATTCAGTATTCATTCAGGTGCGATCTAATACATGGTAAGGTGCCAAATATGCAAAAAAGGTTAAAAAATGGGGCCGCTTCTTCTGAAAAGTCATCATGTCTCTTTACCCTGGATGCATCAGAACATTTGAAAGACAATAATGCACTGGAGAAACATTTGGGGCCACAGGGAAACACAAACTGCATATGTAGAGTAAGCTTATGACAGAATACAGGAAAAACAGCTTTATCTGTTCTAACATTGGCATGCACGCACTTTCCTTAGCTAACCCTGCAAAGAAAGTTGAAAGTGCTCCAGATAAACACTTTTGCTGAAAAAAGGCCAGGACATCCAAATGCGTGACCTAGGACAATATAATAAAAATATCGCGGTCCTCGGACCACTAGTGTCGATTGCCATCGCGGTTTGTGAATGATGGGCCTCATATTACTTTTGACATTGACATGTGACTTTTGACCTCATAAACCAATGAGGGTTTGCATGTAATAGCCATAAACCAAGTTTGGTAACAATTGAACTTCAACTTTTCAATTCCGGTCAGTTTCACATTTTCAATTTGACCTGATATGACCTTTGACCTTGGTATGTTACCTTTGGCCTTAAGGCAGGTGACACAAGAATGTGATAGACATTTTGGTGCTTATTTCTAGCTACTACAAGGGATAAAATATGTTATTTTAATTGCAATTGAGTGTGTAGAAAAATACTTCAGTAACACTATACCATGATGCATGTCCAACTTGAAGGAAGTGTTTCTAGTACACAGAGGGTGGAGCACAATCATTTTATTCTTCTAAGGTAGGGCCCAGACTTGATCTTTGTGACCAAGATAAATTTATTTCGTGAAACCACTGACCAATCAGAAACGAGGGCACCAAAATTTATCCTTTTTTGGCTTAAAATCACTTTTTTAGAAGAAGAAAGCACTCACATTTTCCCTAAACTAGAAACACTGCTGAATTGACTTGACATGTTTTATGATGGTGCCATCGTTGAAAGTTTCTTGGGTGAAAAGTAATTCAAAATATGAACGTGCTGAAAGCTTAGGGAGGTTTAAGTAAAACTGTATGTAAATGACATTAGAAAAAAATAGGTGATAAGCAAGCAATTTTGTGATGACCAGATATTAGTACCTAGAAACACTGGGATTTTTTTAGAGCTACTGAAGAATGGGTTCATCATAGCGATGCTTGGATCAAATTTGACTTAAATTTGCCGACCCCTTCTTCCGGGTTCTGCATGGTTTTCTCGTATATAAACTCTTAAGAATACAACTCTTAACATTGAAGAAAATATTCGTCTTTGCTTCGAAATCCACAAAATGCAGAAAAATTGGTCAAAAATCCCAATTGGCGGATATGCAATAATTGATCGGAACCGAACCATGTGGAGGTAGTGATGTTTTCATTGCTTGCCCCACCCTTAAGTTGGGAGTATTAGGCACTCTTGCATTTTGTCCCCAAGTGGGAAGACTAGCGGTAACGTAGTAGCAATAGACTAGGTCCATGTGACCAGTCTTACTCTGAATGGATCTTGAACCATCTCCAACTGGTTCCAGCAGTGGAAGTCTTATCCTGTGGGTTCTAGTCAATGGGCCTATATGATAAAGGAGGAGTATTACTTTAGCACAATGCCTTTCGGTATTATTTCAGTCTTGAGAATTTTCAAACGCTGGTTTCAATTTACGCTTTCAATTTTAGAACAGGATATACGTACTTACCGGACCGCCGTACGCCCAGCCGATAACGATGTGGTGATAACTCCCTAGGGCAGTGAAGATTTGCTAAGGTTTGCCAAGATTCAACAATGGGCGGCGCTGTGTGCCAAGACGATACGTAAATGGTGTGAATAAAGACCACTTCAACAGCTAACATATAGAGCAGGAGCAGAATATCATAGGGTCCTTATTTAGGGAGTTCGTTCATGCCCGACTACATCTAAGGTTTGACAACTTTAGTAGTTCATATGGAAACTAACTACCAAAGGTGTCAAAGCTGAGATGTAGTGGAACATGAACGATGATGTTTGACCCTTGAAGTCCTTGCTCCCGCTCTAATTCCAACAAACAACAAAATGTGGATCGTCCAACTTGTTTGTTTGTATTAATATGCAAATAACGGAGCTATATTTACATTAACAGTACATGTACACGGACCTACCGATTACAACGACTCCGTCCAACGATTCACAATGCTCCAGGCCTTTCCCCCCAAAACTGCTCCCCCCTCGACAGGATTCTTAGGCATTTTGAATAGTTCATAATCGATTGGAAATAATATTGACTCCAAAGAAAGAGCCAAGCTAGATGGTCCAAATTCTTCTGCAAGTGTAGATTGTGCTTTAGTTTTCAAATTATACGAAATCATTTTGCGTTGGTTATCAACGATGTACAATTTTCTCTCTGCAAAGTAAGAGAGTTTAAGAATTCAGTCAATTCACTGCATAAAACAAATTATCAATAGTTTCACAAGGTTCATTGTATCACTCGAATACAAAATGAACCAAGGAATGGTCTAAGGGGGCAATATTATCAATGGTTATGGTTACAACGAAGGAGGTGGTCGTAGGGAATTCACCCCAAATCGCAACAGTTACCTAGCAACCATAGAAATAGTATATACTTGTCATGACTTTGACAAAGTTCCGACATTTAAAAAAGTAGGAGCAATAGTTTGGGGCGTATTATTTGTGTTGTGTTTACAAATCAAATTTAGACGCAATAAAATACGCATCTCATCCAGTAATTTGGTAATATTTTAAAATGATTGGGAAGCTAGCGTTTTGAAATATTTCTTGACAAGAATGGCAACAAATTCTCTTGTGATGGTAATTCGGCACAATGATCACACTTTCTAAACCCGTTTTACTTGGCCTTTGTAGTTGCATGTCGGTGCTATTGATTAACAAGCATTGTGTGCGACCAGCTGGAATAGCCCAATAAATTGGTCATCTTTTGAACCGATTCAAACATTTCTAATTTTTCCTTTTATTTCTACATGTTCCACTAGGTTGATTTTGGAAAACTTTTGATATAATAATTTTGGACAATTTCACAGTATTTTAACACAAAAATTGTTTGTTTTGTAAATGATTGGACTAAAATAACTGAATTGGAATTGTTTTATAATACAGCTCTTTTTAAAGCCAGCCGCAATTGATTTCTCAACAACTTTTCACAAGAGCAGAATCTGATCGACAAGCATGCTTGGGTTCGTGTGATAATTTCCTGATAAATGACGTAATAATAGCATTTTTGAGAGCCTCAGGTAAGACAGGAAAAGGAATTAGACAAGTTAACAATTGTAGCTTCCAGGAAATTTGATTGTTTGCTCTCATCTGCTCGAGATCCCTGCTCGAGCTTTATCTGCTACTAGAAGACCCCGAGGGAACTTCTTTGGTCGTAATATTATTACCATTTACTATAACTACCAGCCTCTGTAGCCGATACACTCCAAATTTCAGGGATTTAAAATTTAATCCTTAAGATTGTAATTAGTGACCAATCAATGTTAGGGTTTAAAAGTAATCTCTATTGCATTGATATTAAATCATAATTGATTCAAATCTAATATGATTGAATCTAAGGCCAAATCGATTTAATTTAAAATCTATTTTGATTGGTCGCTAATCACAACCCTAAAAGAGTTACTTCTAAATCCCTGAAATTTAGAGTGTACATTTTACTTGGACAGGTAGCGGACTAGACCAAAATGTCCATATTCTTTCTGACTGGGACCGACTTTACTGTCATTTGGATTTTTACTAGGATTGAGGAGGAATTCGTTCCCGTTATACTAGAGTTTCAACTCAATATCCCGTCAGGTTCCCTGGCCTCAAATCCAGGGTGATCTATAGGGCCCTTTCACGGAAGATAAATTGAATGGACTTTTGTTTGCCCTCCACATCATCCAAGCATGCGAAGAATACAATAAAATTTCACCTGAGCATTTCAGCTATTTCTGCAGGTGACTCCTTTGTATTCTCTGCATGCTTGGGTTGTTCTGGAGGCAGGTCTGGTCAAGTTAACATTTTGACCTCTCGTGAAAGCGCCCTATTGGCTCTAGCACGAAAGATGACCTTTTCGCAAAAATAATACTGACCTGGTGTGTCTATAGTAATCTTCCCTGTGCTTGTTGTTCCAGCCAGGTTTATAGTTGAATCCTCAAAAGTAAGCATTGACTGTCCGCCAAGATGTGGTTTCCCTGTTCCCCAATACAAAATCCTGAAAAGTTATAATTTCAAAACAATATTTCAGCATTGACTTCGTTGCCGACTGGTATCTGAAAAGTTATCAAATCCCTGAATTAATCTCAGTCCGTTATTGTTATTAAGTCGACTGTATAAATCTTTCACAATGTTGTTGTTGTTGTTGTCTTGTGATGTTAGCATTGTTTGAACCTGATGAAAGTTTCATTTCCCAATTTCATTTCCCTCGTTTGCAATCAATCATTCAAGAAAGGACTTTGGTAGAATTTTACTCATTGTTATGAAAAGTGTCTTATAACACACGCGGCGATACTTGGTATTTAAGGATTTTTGATTAAAGGCTGACTCAGAGATTTCGAAATATATTTTTTTTGGTGTTGTAATTAAAAATAGTCATCTAGAACTAAAGAGAGTCACCTAAAATACTTAATTCCAAGTTAGAGATGAATCGGATTTTCCGTTTTCACGCAGTAAACATTTATGCACACTATAACAGTGCCATAGGATATCGTGTATACTAAACATTCCGGATCCGGAATTTTATGACAAAGTTGTGATTTTCTCGGGATTTTCTATATGAAGGACTTCAATTTGAGCTTAGTTATTTCACACAGTAATTACTATATGGACAAGTATTATGTATATGCAAAAACACCCGAGTCAGCCTTTAATAAACACGCTTTCACGAATTACGAATCATTTAAGGTCTCAGATCTAAGCCACATAATTATTATTATTATTATTATTATTATATTGCTATCCTGTGCCTTTAGGGGGAAATTGGCTTTTGTTATTCACTCATTACGGCATTACGCGTACGGAGAAATATGCCTTCCCCCTAACGCCTCCCTTTGTATTGCGGTTTATTCCGTTTTGGATAACAAAAGAATATGAATATTAATTTATGCAAATGAAGAATAATCCAATAGAATTACAAAGGATATGAATATTAATTAATTTAAATAACTATAACAGCTCATTATAACTAATGAATATTTAAACCTTCCCCCTAACTATCATGTTATTATTATTATTATTATTATCAGCTTCGAATCTACCTTAAGGCGAATTTCACCTTGGTTATGTATAAAATTCGATGTTAAAGGTGCGTGTTCCGATCGTCTTTGGGACCCCCTGATTTACCCGGAAGTAGTATCGATTCTGATATCAGATGAAAGGGTGTATTTTTCTCATTGTCGTCTTGAAATTTGAGCCCTCAAATTCATTTCATTCCCAAGATATAAACAAAAAACGACGAATTAATGGTTAACCATCATTATTAGCACATTATTGAATAGGGCTTTGCAATGCGCATTATTGCTTCTACCATCAAAACCGCATGTTTGTTTCCCACGGTACTTGATTGGGAGTATGTGCAAGTGCCAGGCTCTCATATCTAGAGAACACAATAGACATAAATCGGAACAAGCACCTTTAAGCGCAAATTTCTGTTTTGCCCTAACGTCAACCATTATTATACCATAGTTTTATGGTAATGGTTTTTACGGTAATGCCAAAGGTTATGAATATTATTTTATGCAAATTTCGAGATTTTGTACGATGTGCTCTCTGTAACAGGATTTTGGCGGAGTTCATAGGTTTAAAATAAGGAATAGTTTTGACTGTCTTAAATGCTTAGTTACCAATGTAGGGGCACAGTTGTTGCTGTTTTTAGCCTATAACTCTGAAACGTTAGGCTGTAGATAGTACAAACTATACCTTTTCTGAATTCTTGTGGTTAGACACATGTCATGGTATACTTTTCAACATGATTGGAGCAATTTAAAAATTTTGACCCCTGTACAATTTTTGTCGTGGCCCCTCGCCTTAGAGCACCATTTGCGACACTTAAGAATCATTCCTATCAGGCTGTCAGCAAGTGTTACAAATGTCTGCTAGCTCTCAGGCTATTTCGTCAAAGACGATAGTGGCGTTTAGCACCAACATAGACAAAAAATCAAATACCCTGGCAAACCATGCTACTCATAGTTTATGGTTCTTATAATTTATACTATATCAATTGATTGTGTGATTTGAGCCATGTGATAAAACCGGTGATATCATGATATAAAACAAATATTGACTGCCTAAATTCGTGCAATAGTAAAAATATATCAATTCAGTCAAATTTTAACTGTTCCATTTCAACTCGGCTTCGCCTCGTGACATAGAAAAGTTCACTCTATTGGGCATTTCCGTATTTGTATCTATCTGCTTCAAATAAGCCGGCGAGTTTCTGACTGGCTAGCAATGCTTTTTGTATTACATTCCTGCTAGTCCATCATAACATAATTGTCCTAAAATTACCTTCCATCAGTAAAGCAATAACGGCATATTTTTTTAAGAGCGCCCCAATTTTTCAAAATTGTATTTTTGCACAGTTTACGTTGGTAATCGTCTAGGACATTAATACCTGCGAACGAGAATGCTAAAAAAATGCGTATTTATCACAAATAAGCCACTTTTGTAATTAAAATTGGGACCCAGATTGGACTTTAACGGCAGAGCTGGAAATGCTACTTTTTGTTCCGTCCATGATGAAATAGGCCCCCGAGAAGATAACCTCTAACTGACTTGTCTGAACTATTAAAACAACTAATGGATGAGCGTAGACACGTACATGGCGCTATTACCGGCTATTCACATTGGAAGGCCGTTTCCAGCAGCCGTTGAATTATTATCGGGGAATCCCCGATAATAATTAATTCTAGTAGCAAATTCCTTCGTTTGTGACGCATAGACAATTTTCGAGCTTAACCAACCATTCACAGGTATAGTTTACGAGCCAGTTATCAATGCAACCGTGTAAAAATCTCCAAATTTTTGACAAATTGGGGCGCTCTTCAAAAAAATGTGCTAATATTGCTTTAAAAATACCCTTCTTTCACATGGGAATCGCCTGATTTGCATTTCCATCAGCCCTCTCAGTGAAAAATCCCTTGCTATATTATGTTAACATACAGCTTCTTGTCTGAAATAGCACCAGGAATCCCATTTTTCTGTAGTTCAAAGTAAAACTGAGGGGATCCCCTTTTAGGGTTCTTCGCAAGTTTCGTACAGATATGATATTCAAAATCAGGATACTATGTCACAACATGAATCACGATATCATAAATAGTTCTATATAACTCAATCCCCTTGTTTCCAAGACATCCAACGCATTTCCGTAACGGTATAACAATACTACTGATAAAACGAGATCTGTCTGTCTGTCTGTCTGTCCGGCTATGCATTTCGTTATGCTTTGACTTATGGGGCTGATATTTGGGCCATTAACGTGTGTGTGTGTGTGTGGGGGGGGGCAGTCTTATGTTTGTTATCGGGGTTTCAGAGTTGACCCAAAAGGTCAGAGTTCATCTAGAGATCAAGTTACTTACAGAGCTATAATTCGAGATCGTAACTATCGAAATAAATCTAAAAGAGTTTGAAAAGGCTAACAGTGCAGGCAATAAAGATTAATGCAAGATAAGGCAAAAAGGAAAGATTTATTACATACCAACGATTTGCTCATACACTGAACCTAAGCCCACTCCTACTGTGAAAATAATGTTATCAATGATATACTTACCTATTTTATCAGGTAGGATTTGATTATTGCTAAGTCAAGAACTGAGAAAAGGAATTCAGCGTATCTTCAAGACGCCACTACCTTTCGGGAGCAGTCACCTTAAAGATCCCATCCCCAAGGAGCTTCGGACTGGTGCTATTCTTTCCTTACGATCATGTACAAGTCGTATATCTAAAAAGCCTGACTCAGAGGACTCAGAAATTATGTTGAAAAAGGTTGATACGACACCGAAAATGATAATGATTATTCAACTTTGTTTAGCGAACGTTTTTGATAGATTAATTATAGTACAAAAGTACTAGATAAGGGAAAGGATGGATAATGAAGATATAGCTTAATGTGAGAGAACAGTGAGAAATATAGATAATGAGATAAGACATTTTTTGGGGGGGGGCTCTACAAATATTATATAACTGTGTATGTAGAAGTTACCTTTCCAGGCTATCGTATGCAACACCTTGTACCGATTCTCCTGTATTGAGGTCGAGGGTCGATATTGGGGAGTTCTTGAATCTTCAAATTACTGTAGTTAATGGTGTTGAAGACGTTGTCAGAAGACCAACTTAGAATATCGCCATGTATTTCCATATCAACGGCGATACCCTGAAACGCAATGATGAGAACAGTGAGTGAGTGCATAACAACAATCGACGACCAAAATAGGTTAGTTACTGCCAAAAATTTGCAGGATCTTTTTGTTTGCTTGCTATCGTGTGCAATAATACTGTGTCGTGGAACCGCTAATTTTGTACAAGCCTATCAACGCGAATCTGTATTTATAAAATTGGTATAGTTTTGAGGCCAAAAAATGTGTGTGGTCGAAGAAACTAAGTGTGCAATGTATGGAGGGGTAAGACTTGCCTTTTCATGTGGTGTGGAATGAAACTTTTTGTCCACGGTGTTGGTTTGAAGGAGCAATCTTTGGGCTAAAACGAGTTGAAGTCTTCTCTTGGCCGAAAGCTTGGGGGTATAGAAGTGGAACTATTTTAGATTCAAGAAACTTCTAAAACATCACTTTTCAAATTGAAATATAAGAAGTGAATTAAGCATTTTTTTCTGTTGTCACTTTTCTTTGGTGCTTTTGTGTCAAAACGCTTAGTTTGCATTTTTGTATTGGTTTTTGGCGTTATAATAAAATGTCAGGTATTTTTATTATTATTAAAATATTGGCTCCCACTTGCCGAACTTTGGGGCTTTTAATTATGGCCTCAGGAACTGATTTTGAGAATTTGCAGCCTTATGAACTAAAATTCGATTCAATTTCGCTCTGAGGCAAACATTTTTCCCAAAGGGGACCTGAAGAATGAAATTATATGGTTCAACTGCAAGGAATCTTAGTAACTGCTGGAGAGAGGCGAAATCGGTCTTTGATAACAGGAGAACCTTGGGGTAGTTTGAAAGGAGAACCCTGGAGTATTTGGGAAGGGGACCCTATAGAGTCATTAGGAAGGGGGATATCTGGGTTCGTTTAGAAAGAACCATGGTTAGTTGGAAAGGGACCCTGGGTAGTTTTGTAATTGGCCAACATGTAGATGCAAAGGGCAACATTCCGGTATTTGGGATGAGATGAGGAGGTTGTGTGGAAATCACAAGTGCCGCGTCATCTCTTAGATGAGAAGGGGAATTGGGTTACTTGGGAAGAGTGCTCTGTGGCAGTTGGGAAGAGCTCTGAGACATTTTCACAAGGTGGCTCTGGGTAGTTTTGGGAAAGGGGTCCTATGATATTAGGTCCTTGGACTCTATGGGCAGTTATTACCCTTTGCCCGGGAACCTGTGCTAGAAGTGGACCCCAGATTGATTGTCCAATTAATATTCATACAAGCGGTAGGCGGTTACATTGAAATCAGAATAATTTTGGCTAAAATAAGTCATTTCAAAGTGCGAGACATCGATTGATTTCGATACAATCTAGCAAATCTCGCGATATCAGGAACCCCTATCCGGCGGCCCCTGGCCGCCGAAGTTAGATAGGTGCCAGAGGGCAGCGACTGGTAAGTTAAATCGACACCGCCTATCAAAATATATTGCTAACCACCTCTTCCAAAATACTGCAAAAAAACAAATAAAATCAATTCTAACCCTATGCAATCAGTAACAAACTGCTGGCGCCAGTTCCAAGATTTTGATCAAGTCTACCATGCTGCTTTTCTGTGCACAACACTGAACCGTTGCGCGGAGAATTTCACTCGTTAGCTGTAATTCTTTTGGGTGGGTCGCGTTTTTCGTAAAAACGCGCGATTTTTTCATATTTTGTGTCAACCGTTGGAAGCCGGGATTCATTTAGAATCTACAAGGTCAAGGAACCTAGTCAAACCAACATATCGCTATAAATAATTTGTGGAATTTAATGCAGGAGACGAGAAGCCATCCACAATCGACTCAAAATCTTGTGCTGTGCTGTCTGCGGCGTGGCCGTGGCGTTCGTGGCATTGTACAGGTATTTGCATAATTGAAAATGTCTCATTTTTGTAAACACAGGTCATAATGTCAGCGGGAAATTCGAAAACGAAATTTGGCCAAACAAATGTATCATTTTAGTGTTATCCCTTTATATACATGATAGAGGAGATATACACAGAAATTTTCATGTTGAGGGTCTGGACTTCCGACAAAAAGGTAAACAAATAATAAAAATAATATGAAATACCGATTATCAAATGTAATTACTGTATTATGCAGCAAAGCAGCTATCATTTTCCCAAGGTATTAACATAACTCCCCACTGGTCCAGGGAAAGTTGTTAAAGTAGACCTGTTTTATGATTTCTCAGTGGACGGGTCAAAGTCAGAATATACTTTAAACGCAACAATGAGCCCTGTTGCACAAACGATATAATTTTTATATAAAACACTTGTTCTATGATGTTTTAATCAGGATTGGTTCTAAGAATTTGGGGTATGTCAACAAACAACACTTACAATACATCATAAGATACACTCATTATTTTTTAGTTTTATATTAAACAGGGTTAAAGAAGCATTGCAGTTTTCAACATGATTCCCTCACAGCGAAGACCCAAAATGGACAGCAGGTGCAATACATCTAAAGTCCAACGTAAATACTATCAAGAAAATGTTCTCAATAGTCCGAAGATAAATTTGGTCCAGCGTTCAAGAGCGACGGGGGTTTCCCATCGACGACACTAATATGCCTAATATTCAAATGACGCATGCAATACATCTATAGCTTCCACGAAATACTATCATGAAATTTTCTCATAGTCCTGAAGATAATTTGGTCCAGCAGTTCAAGACGACGACACTAATATTTAGATATGTCGTTCTGATGATGCAATGAGATTTGTTAGCGGTTGCCTTTTGAAGCGACGCCTGGCGATACTTCCAATTCTGTCTGGCAATCCTCCTTCCAAACCTTAGGAGGAACCTTCAGACGATCACGCTCCGCCAAGAAATTTATGACCGGTAGCCTACTCCCACCACAACACCCTTTGAGGATCAAGAGAATTCCCGGAATCACTTATTGCTACCCAATCCATGACCTGAAGTCCCGTATCCCTATCGTCATCCTGGATTCAATGACAGACAAATGGTATGAGCAATTGTCATCCTCTACTTTGAACCTAAGCGTTTGTGGACAGCCCATCTAGCAAGCCCAATGTGTGACCGTGATAGGAAAGCATGGGTGTCAACCTCAACAGACTAGAACTGGCGGTTGGTCGTACAAAGAACTCCTTCACAAGATTGGAGTAGAACTATCACCAAACTGCGATTGGTGAGAGAGCCACAAACCATCGCGCAACATCTAGATGACTGTGAGGTCTACAGTCCCCAAGAGGAATTCAAGGCCTGATCAACCCTGGATGATGAAACTATCATCTGGTTAAAGACGGATCTCCACTGTGATTTTGGACTTGCACGACAGAACGAACTAATATCTTCCAATACAAAATCAGGTATTCTCTACACTATCCACCATCATCTAGCCGCTAATGTCCATAGTTAGGACACTAACTGGAATACCTTTTTCATTAACACACTTAAGGTTTTGGCTAAAAGGCTTAGAGCTGTGACATTCAGCTTTCAAGCCCGGTGGCAATTCAACATATACCTGGCACTATGTGATACAACCAAATCACCATTAATTGCAGATCAAGACTAGCTATAGCTATACTGTATATAGCTCCTCCTGTTAATACTGTAATACTGCTGGCAAAGTTGTTTTCTCCAATCTCTTTATATAATGGGTTTCACACTAGTATTTCCCAATTTCTTAAAATAGATGTTCACATCAATCAATGCATAGCACAATAAACCTTGCACTGTCCAATTGGATTTCACATAAATTACATCATCTGCATTGAAATCCCTAAATAAATACACCATTGGCAATTACCTAGTTTTGCAATCTGTTTTGATCTCCAAGCAAAACATTTAACTCATTTTCTAAATTCTACATCTGGGGATTCCCATTCATCATTCATCTCTTCTCTCTAATTTCGTAGATATTATTAAACTAATCTAATTGATTGCTATCAAGGACAAATCTAACGTTTAATTAAAAGTTAAAATCACAATCCATGTGAAAATATAAATCTAATTAGATTAAAAATTATAATCAAAATTAGATTTGTCCTCCGTTTTAATCTAAGCAAACTTAGAGAGTTGCACCATGTACTAGTTGTAAACAGCCCCGTAAACGGCAGGTGCATGAGCTACAACCAGGCACTAGGGAATTCCGTTTTCATTTATCTTATCTCAAGTAAAATTGAGAATAAAAATCATATCTTATTACCAAATGAGGCTAATATAACACCTATAGGTAATTTATAAACTTGTAGATATTTGGCGAAAAATTGGCCTGAAAAAAGGAACAGTTCACATTGCGCCGATTTCACTTGGTGTAGCATCACGGCTAGATTTTGGCGAATCAGTAAAGAGATACAAGATTATGTTAAAACACCCCGATATCAGACCACCTATTAAAACTGACATATGCTATTTCATTAAAATTAATATTAACGAGAAATCTAAATAAAGGCCCCCGGGATACTGGAAATTTATTACATAATCATTCTTCCTTATTGTATGATGAGTTATATAAACGTGCTTTATAGCATTAATTCGTATAGTGTCCAATTATGCTAATAATAATGGTTTGCTAGTCACAGTGTCTGGAGTATGCAAAAGTCGTATTAGGGATTACACTATAAAATATGGTAAAGAGAAGTCTTTTGCAAATAAAAGGTGATGTTCAAAAATATGAGGAGGAAGTAAAAAATCTTGAGGAAAATATGGATAAAGATCCAAAATCGTATAAAAGTAAATATGTTGAAGCAAAAGAGAAGCTTGAAAAAACATATAGACAAATTACCAAGGGTGCAATTGTTCGATCCAGAGTGAAATGGTTTGAAGAAGGTGAAACAAATTCAAAATATTTTTTAAGTCTAGAAAAACAAAGGGGAGTAAAAAAATCCATTACGGAATTAAAAACAAGGACAGGCAAAAAGATCCATAACACAAAAGATATTCTTAAGATACACTCATATTATATTATTTATATAAATAAGGAAGTTGAAAACGATGCTATAGATAGTTATGTAAACTCCACCTTATACACATGGCAAAATGATGACGCCATTTATGTGAGGATTGTTAAGTAATAGATGAATGTACAAAAGCTGTTCAAAAGTTTAAAATCCAATTAAATCGGTGTTATTATATTAAATTAAATTAAATTCCAAATTTATAACGTGTGGAATGACATTAAGTTCTGGTTACCAATCTTTAACTGAAGGCTTTCGGCAAGGGGAACGTAATTTTTCCCGCAAAGACGAGGATTATCAACCTTTTACACTACAAAAAGGGGGAGAAAATAATGTAGACAATTTTTCGCCCCACTCTCATTACTGAATACATTACAAATATGTACATCTGCTAGCCATAGGGTTCAAAACATTCTAAGAAATCATTAGTGAAGATCATGTGGTTATGTAAAGGAGATTTATTGGTCCAACATAAGAATAATTTGAAGAGTTTTAGATGTCTGTAGCAAAGAGATAATAATTGCTCTAATATTGTTCATAGATTTTCAAAAGCTTTTGATTCCATAGATCTCGTTTTTGGTCAAGTCCTTCTGCATTTTGGTTTTGGTAAATTTTACCTTGGGTAAAGACATTATTATAATATAAATAGCTGTATCATGTCACCGATGTTATCAAAATCTTTCGAGTTACAAAGGGGTATCAGACAGGGGCTGCCCTCTATCAGCCCTTATACAGGAAGACTGTCAATAAAAACTATACAATCAACTAAAAATTATAAAAAATATAAACTGTGCATTTTTTGTCAGATATTTGACTTTATTTGTTAGACAAGAGCCTAAACTCAATCCTCGCTTTTATTCCATGCCAATTTGATGGACCCTAATCGGAGATATTGTCATTGAATACAAAGGTAAAATACCACTTGGGCCTTTCACCTGAAGGTTCAAGAAACTAAAGGTATAGAGGCGTGGTAGCAGCATCATTGTGGGATTAAACCCTTTCACACAAGATCTTGTACAGATCAGAGTGAATGTATTATCCATGCATGAACTAATCAATTATTTTTTTCCGGCAAGCACCAGAAATTATTATTTTTGGTGGGTGTCAATGAGGGACTCTCACTCCCAGGGGGACATTGATCATTGAATGCATGTAAATTTGGGGAATTTGACTTTGAAACTAATGTAATAGTCTACAAGTCTGTCGAGGGACAAAAAATGTGTGGACAATTTAATGTGGAGGACAATTTACCCGTCCTTCCCATATTCCCCACGGCCTCCAAGATGCCAGGGAGGCATATAATGAAGAAAAGGCAAGCCACATGCAAACAAGACGTTTGCAATTGAATTTCCATGCGACATGTATGTAGTATTAGCAATGCGACATTTATAAAGTTATAAATTATGTATAATCACAAGAGCAGCACTTTATACCTAACTTTTTATTTTAATTTCAATATAAAGAATGTCTTGAAGGTGATTTTCATTGGCAACTTTGTTGATATCAGGATTTAGCCGGAAAAACGGGCCCAACAGGGTTTTTTCAAACTGTCTCAGATAATTAATTAGCCATAACTCCTGTACCAGACCCCCAAATTACAACCAACTAAAAAATCTCATGAAAGCTGGAACACTTCCTTAAAAAGATAAAAAGAATCAGTAAAATCCAGTTGAGATTGATACTTAAAATTGTTGCCAAAAAAATTAATCTTTGTTGTATAGTTTTTGTGGACAGTCTGTATTAGTGTCGTAGATAACCATAAGCATCGTGCCACTTATGGCACAAAAGCATGAAAAACCTGGCCACAGACATTCCTGGGGTGCACAAAGCAAATTTAGAAGGGTGCCAAAAATAGGACCTCATTAATGACGATAATAGGCCCCCGCCCCCTTTTTTGCAGTATGCTTAATTATGTCAAAATGGAAATTCATCAGAAACCTATATGTGTGTATCAATAAGCCTGGAACATAAAGATTTCTTAAAGATACTTTTAGTAGGGTATCTTAGCATTTGGGGTCATATAGGTCATGTTACAAGTCATTGGAGGTCATTTGATATTAAATTTACCAAATTGGATCAAATTCCAACACATGGCGTGCATACAATAAGGGCAGTTCGGGTACTTATGTAAAAACAATTTTTGACATTGTAAAAAATAAAAATCATCCAAATAACTTGATTTTGGTCATATCAAAGTAATATATGTTTTTCGATTGAACAAATAGGCATATTCAATTTCACAAATTAGATTTTCTTGGATATTATTACAAAAAGTAGTGACATTGCTGTGGCTGTACATTCCCAAAAGGGCACTATCAAGCAACCTTGTACTACCTTTAAAACAGAGATTGTTGAAAACAGGGAGATTGCAAATTGAAAGTTAGTAATACTTCTTTGATTTTGTATTTTTAAGAATCGTGTTCATTATTAAGAATTCTAACCATACAAGATGACAGCTTTGATTTTTATCTTTGTTTTTTTCTTCAGCTTAATCGCCCTAATGTGTACAAGATTGTAAAAAAAACAAATAAAGTTTTGCAAAAAGGGTGTTAATAAAACATGAGTAATCAAAAAGTAACACTTTTGTGTGTACGTCCACAAGGGGGGGGGGGGGGGTGTTTTATTGACTTGTTCTGCAAACAAGAATTGTGATTGGGAATTTAAAATTTTCAGGTCTAATTCTTCTGTCAGAGTCTCTTCAAATACAATGCCCAAAATTCAAAAACCTGAATAATTAGAAGTTGCTGGGTCTGAATTCACTGGATACCTTTTCATGACAAGGCACACAAAGGTCCAGAGCAAAAAAAAACAAAAATCCTGTGGCGAGTGGCGGGGTGCAGGTCGATGTTCCCACGTGTCATTGTACGAAGGGCTTTTTGTTCCGAAAGGTTATTTATTACTCCGACAGGTCTTTATTCCGAAAGGTATTTACTCCGAATGGTTTTTCTCCGAAAGTCTATATCTCCGATGGGTAAATTATTCGAACGGCAATGTCCGAAAGGTTTTTTTATTCGAAGGGTCATTACTCCAAAAGGGCGTTTCTCAAATTTCGGAATATGCGACCTTTCGGAATAAAAAACCGTTCGGAGTAAAAACCTTTTTTTTTTATTTCTAGGGATAATTACTCCGAAAGGTCATTACTCCGAAAGGTTCGTTTCTCGCATTTTCGGAATATGACCGTCGGGAATAAAAACCTTTCGGAGTAAAAACGTAATTTTATTATTTCATAGGATTTTAATTCGATAGGTTTTTCAGAATTTTTTAGACAATGATGAGAGCAATGTGTGTGTGAAGTTGATGGACAGGATGAAGATGAGATTTGCTGCAGATCTTGGGTTTGGAAGAGGCGATGGACCGGTGGCGAAGGCGAATAGAGTACGTTGTATGTGTGAGGAAGGATAACGAGCAGGTGTTAAGAAGGGACTTTTGAGTTCGAGGTGGGAGTTTGAGGAGGAGGGGACGTCCAAAAGAGACATCGAAGAGCAAGTGGAGGAGGAGAGTAGGAGTTGGGTTGAGGATGGAGGATGCATTGAACCGGGTGAAATGGGGGGGAAAGTACGGAGTAAGGGCGGTGCTGCGAATGTGAGGTGACTCCGGCACCCGTTGAGGGGACAAAACCGGTTTAAAACTTTGGGTTTAGTTAGACTAGTAGTTATTTTAAGTTAAAGGGGATAACCCACTTGTAAGGATAACCGTTATAAGCTTTGATAGAATGGCCTTCACTCAAAATCCTATTGTTGAGTTTTGCGACCGATATTTCAAGCCGTGTTATGTGAGACCTAACCTAAAAAACGTGATTTAGATGTAAAAATTAAATATGGTCGACCAAAATAGGGCACGGTTTCGCGCGTAACATCCAAAACCAAACACCCATTAACCTAGGATTTCACAGGGTAATGAGGAAAAAACCCTATGAAATAAAAACCAATTAGGTTTTTACTCGAAGGTTTTTATCTCGAAAGGTCGATATTCCGAAAATTCGGAGAAACGAACCTTCGGAGTAAATTGACCTTTCGGAGTAAAATATCCTA